>AFGL01014503.1:0-13896 GCA_001614225.1 Nannochloropsis limnetica | reverse complement strand
GAGGAGGAGGAGGAGGAGGAGGGCGACGAGAAAGAGTTTGAAGATGATTGGAAGGAGATCGAGTCAGCAGAGGCGGAGGAGAGCAAGCAGGCGGTTACGCAGATGCAAGAGCAGGAAGTGGGCGCCGAGCCTGCAGTGGCGCGCAACGCAGAGACGATTTTGAAAATGGAAATGAATGCGTGGCGCATTTCACCCGAGGAGCGTTTGCTTGTTTATACCCACCTTGAGGAGCGCTGCCGGCAGGAGGCGCAGGAGAGTATGGTGGAGTTAGCGCGGCGCTATCGCGATGCCCACCGGGAGTGCAAGGCTTTGCGCGAGCGTAACGACTTGGAAACGCTGAAAGGCGCTTCCATCATCGGCCTCACTACGACAGGAGCACCCAAGCATCAGCACCTTCTCACGCAGCTGGGGGTGAAGGTGGTGATGGTGGAGGAAGCGGCCGAGGTGCTGGAGGCACATGTCTTGGCGTGCCTTCCTGACAGCGTGGAGCAGCTTATTTTGCTTGGTGACCACCTCCAGCTCCGCCCCAAGATTGAAAGCTATGAGCTCACTGTCGTGTCGGGGAGGGGTTATGACTTGGACTTGAGCCTCTTTGAGCGGCTCGCGACGCATGAGGAACGGAAGCTGAGCGGCCGGGCACCTCACTTGGTCCAGCTCAAGGAGCAGCGCCGGATGCGCCCAGAGATTGCGGATTTGATTCGGCTTGAGGTGTACCCCGATTTGCAAGACCATCCCTCGCTGCATGGGTATCCGCCTGTCTCCGGTATGCGGTCCAACCTGTTTTTTGCCGCGCATGATGTGATGGAGGATGACGTCGCCAGCAGACCTGGTGCGCTGCCGGACGACACCCTCAGCAAGTCGAATCGGCACGAAGTGGCCATAGTGACGGCTCTGACCTGCTACCTGCTCAAACAGGGGTACCGTGCGGGGGAGATCACTGTCCTGACACCCTACCTCCGCCAGCTTTTCGAGCTCCGCGCGGCCCTGTCCAAAATTGTGGTCACGTACACGGACGAACGCGACGAGCTAGCCTTGGAGACGTTGACGCTTGCAGATGAGGAGAAGGAGGAGACGCAGGGGGAGGAGGGCCGACAAGGTGCGGAGTCAGCGGCATCACCCTCAGCTCTTTACCGCGCCTCGGCCAAGGACCGTGTCCGCATGGCGACCATCGACAACTTTCAGGGCGAAGAGTCGACGATTGTCGTGATTAGCCTGGTCCGAAGCAATCCCCAAGGGAACATTGGATTTCTGAAGATGGCCAATCGCGTCAATGTGCTTCTCTCTCGCGCCAAGCACGGGATGTATCTGATCGGCAACCCTGAGACCCTCGGGGCTCGGCCTGAGGGCAACATCTGGCCGGCTGTGCTCGAGTGTTTGGAGACGCGAAATCAGGTACGCGTTTAGCGGAAAGAAGCTTTTGCTTTGTTTTGATTCTATATAGTGTGCCTAGTCTTCACTTATTGCACCGCACCCCACCCTCCCGCACAGCTGGGGCCGGGCTTTCCTCTCGTCTGCAGCAAGCACGCCGACGCCATGATTGACGCCTGCTCTCTGGCCGACTTCCAGCATGTGCAGAACGGTGGCTGTTCTCGGACCTGCGGCGAGCGCATGCCGTGCGGCCACGCCTGCGGTTCGATGTGCCACCCGAAAGTCGACCGAGAGCATGAAGGGTTCCTTTGCATGGAGGCCTGTCCTCGCCTCTGCAAACAGGGACAGCACGCGTGTAACAAGGTCTGTGGCGCGCCTTGCGGCGATTGTGCAGTCCCTATGCCCGTCCCAGAGCCCTTGTCATGTGGTCATGCTGTCAACGGGCTTGTCCCTTGCCACCTGGCGGCCGTCCCGGAGAAGATCCGCTGCCGTGTACCTGTGCTTGTCACCTACACCGGTTGCCAGCACCAGGTGACCGTCGACTGCCACGATGCGGCAGCATGCCGGCTGAAGTGTACCCAGCTGTGCGGCCAGCAACTCACTTGCGGTCACGTTTGCGCCGAACCCTGCAGCTCCTGTTCTACCCACCGGAAGAAGCAGAAAGCCGTGTGCCGCCAGATTTGCAGGAAAGAGCTCCTTTGTGGCCACACTTGCCACCTCCAGTGCCATGACGCGTCCACGTTGTGCGATTGCAAGCAGCCCTGCCTCCAGCGGTGCACGCACTCTATGTGCAACAAGCGTTGCGGGCAGGTCTGCACGCCCTGCACGATGGAATGTCACTGGACCTGCGCGCACAAGGGGCCGTGTCACATGCCCTACGCCGCGCCGTGTGATCGCCCCGTCTGTGATGAGCCCTGTGACAAGGTGCTGGCCTGCGGCCACCCCTGTCCGTCGATTTGTGGGGAGACTTGCCCGTCGCCCAAGTTTTGCCATGTTTGCTGTCCGGATGAGATCAAGGAGCGGACAGTGGACCTCATCACCATGGCGACCTACCGCGAGCACGATTTGAGCGAGGAACCTGTCCTTGTGCTGGATTGCGGCCACGTGTTCACGCTCTCTACTCTCGATGGCCATGTGGCACTCACGCAGTACTACGGGGAGGACGGCACGGCCTTGCCCTTGCCCATGGAGTTTTCTCGCGTGCCCACGTGTCCGGACTGCCGCAAGCCGATCACGTCCACCCAGCGCTACGGGCGACCAGTCAAGAAGGCCATGGTCGATACGCTTATGCAACGTCACATCCTCTTATCACGTAGATGGATGCTGCCAACACTAAGCTACAGGCCCTAGAGTGCCGACTGGCTGACTTCGCAACAACGTTTTCCGACCCTGAGAAACTGCAATTGAAGCAGATTGCCAAGAGCATTCGCCGCTTGACGACCAAGCTCCCGCCCACGCAGCAGGTCTATGAAGCCTCTGCGGCCGCCGCGCAGCGCATGGGCACGCCCGCCGACGTGGCCCGAGACTTAGTCATGCGGCCACCCCCCAAAGGCATATGCCTTGAAGCCAAAGTGTACCTGATCAAGACCAATATCCTCCTCATCAAATCTCAGCTGGAGTCAATTTTGAAGAAAGGCCCCCCGGACGATAAGGTGAAGACCTTAGTGGACAAGCTGGAGGCGCAGCTCCGGGAAGTCCAATCGGCGGCGATCGAGTCCCAGCATCAACAAGTCGCAGCCCTCGCTGCCTACGAGCTCGCGACATTCCTAGCGACAGTGGGCTTCCGCATGCATGAAAGGAGGGCCGCTCAGCAGAACGAGATTGCTGTGAAGGTGCGAGTGCTCTGCGAGCATCTCGAGACGCACCCGCTACTGTCCATCCGCGACCGATACCGCGACGAGACATCTCGACTTCGCCGGCTGTTGGAAGGTGTCTCGGCCGAGGAGATACGTGACATCATCCAGGCCATGGGCTCTGGCATGGATGCTCTTTACGATTATGGTAGCGGTGCAGGCCATTGGTACACTTGCCCTAATTCGCATGTTTATTACATCGGCAACTGTGGCATGGCCATGCAAGAAAGTCGCTGTCCCGAGTGCGGCGCCCGCATTGGGGGTTCGGGGCATCGGCTGCAGGCAGGCAATCGTCGAGCGCAGGAGTTCTTGGCCCGGGCGGGCGCTGGAACTCAAGGGCTCTGAGATGCCCAGAGGAAGGAGAGAAGAGTGTGGAGGAAAGGGAAAGCAAGTGCTACCAAAAAGAGGCAATCAAGGAGACGGAGAAAAGAGATCAGGCCAAAACGGAACATTGGGGCATGGGAGAAGGCACCTAATTAAGGCACAGAGAAGGACAGTAAGGTGTTATCGCGCAAGAGCTAGCATGTTCATGTGTATATATGTACGAAGGAGTAAGAGCAAGGCAGAAGAGAGATGAAGGAGTTCAGAAATAGCGGCACAAGGACAACCAGCAAACAAGAAAAGCAAGAGAGAAAAAAGAGACGCGAGAGGTAAGAAGGAGAGAGACGACGTGTTAGGTTAGACACGGCAGATATGAAGACTCACCCAAGGTTGTAAGTGCGGGGGAAAAACAACGACAATAGAAGAACAGGGAACCAAGGAATAGAAAAGACGAGAAGGCACACACTGCACCTGTTCTTTCGCCTTGCTTTGTGGCTTGGGAGACTGCGTACGGGTTGGTTGGTTGGCTGGTTGGTCGGTAGAGTTCTTGCTTTTATATCATTTTTCTCTCATGTAGTGGACAAGACGAATACACATCATGTCATGTTTTCTCATCAAGAGGCACGAGCGCCTGGTCCTGGTGTAGTGAGGATGGCAGCGTGCTGGGGGATGAGAGGTCGCCAGGCACGTAAGAGGGCCACGCTTTCGCTTCGCTTATGCTTGTCTTGCCTGTACACATATGGTAGGAGGAAGAGCTGTGGACATAAAGCTGCATAACACAATTTTCGTGGTACGCCGCCAGCTGCGCGAAATTTACGTTTGAGGCAAGCAAGGGCGGGAAGGTTTGCCAGTGCATTGTGCTCTCTCGGATCGTACAGAACACTGCATCCAGCCGCATTACTCAACCGGATGACTGGCAACGTTCTGCAAAGCAGCCACCACGGCACAATGAGTGCTTTTCTCCATAATGCACGGGTACACACATGTCACCAGCCCTTGCCTGTGACTTAACTTGGCACCGCTTGCTCCTCTTGCGGACCGGGCGACGCCAACGTGGCACTGCCTCCCCCATCATTCCTTCCCCTCCACAACAGAGCTGCCTAAGCCGTGCCCAACAAATGTGCACGCAAGCATGCCCCAAACCACGCATCACAATTACTAAAACTTAATCATTCAACCACACGCACCTACCATTACAGGCCCTCATTTTCCCGTGGGCGCATCTCATCGTCCAGCCTCCTCCTTCCCCCCGCTTAGAGTGCCCTATCAATCATCGACTTCAGCCTTCACCCGGTCCCGCTACAACTTCTGTATATAGGAGCCAGCCCACTCTCAAACGATGCAATACGAAGGCCAAGACGAGGACGAAGGGCAGCCGATGCACCCGTACGACCGCAGCCGCTTCGTGTCCAACCCCTTTCCCAAGGACCCTCCTGCACTGTCTCCAGTTGCCTTGCTCAACCCGCGCGAGACCCAGACCTTGGAAGAACGCTTGGCACATGGGTGGGAGCGAGTGTTGCGCCGCAGCGACCCGGAGCATGACCCCGACTTCAGCATCTACACGGGCTCGGCCGGTACCGGTTATTTGGCCTTGCACAAGGTGCTGCTACTGGAGGAAGCTGACCCGCGCCGGCCGACTTTCCTCGAAGTGGCTCGGCGTTATCTCCAGGGAGCACAAGCCATGCTGGAGCGGCGCCTCCGCCATGGAGGTCGGGAAGATATCACTTTTATTTTGGGCACGCCGGGGGTCTATGCCCCTTTGGCTGTCCTGCGCAAGTTGATGGGCAAGCCTGGTGCCGCCTCTCAAGAGTGCATCGAACGCGTCCTCGACCTGTCGCAGCTCTTCCTGCACCAGACCCCCTCCTCTTCCCCGCACCAGCACCATCAGCACTGCCAGCAGGCCTACCCTTTTGAGATTTTGTACGGCGCCGCGGGGTACCTGACGTCCCTTCTTTATCTCAAAGAACATTTTCCCGACCAGATCCCTGAAAGCCTGAGGCGGGCCGTCGTCGATCACATTGTGGCGGGGGCGGAGGACGGCCCTGGTGGCACCTTCTTGTGGGCCTGGCACGGAAAACATTACCTTGGGGCTGCCCACGGCATCAGCGGTATTCTGATTGCCTTGTTGGACGCACACACACAAGGCACGGCGCTGTCACAAGAGGTCCTGGCGCGCATTCACACGACGATTGATTATGTGCATTCGCTTCGCTTGCCGTCGGGGAACTATCCTACTCAGCCAGGCAAGCAAGATGCCGACCGACTTGTGCAGTGGTGCCACGGTGCGCCGGGGATCTTGCTTCTTTTTTTGCGGGCCTACGAAGTCTTTGGGGAACCTAAGTACTTGGCGTGGGCGGAGATGGCTGCGGATGTGGTGTGGTCGCGTGGGTTGCTCCGAAAAGGAAATGGCCTCTGTCATGGGGTGGCCGGGAATGCTTATTGCTTCTTGGCCCTCTTTCGATGCACGGACAATGACATTTATCTCCACCGGGCCCGTGTGTTCGCCTTAGCCGCACAAGATGACATGGTCACGAAATATCAGGACACACCCGACCACCCGCTCTCACTCTTTGAAGGACAGGGAGGCCTACTTGCGCTCTACACTGACTTGCTCGTCGGAGATCCTCGCTTTGCACGTTTCCCAGCGTTCGAAATGGGGCAAGTAGTAGCAGGGGTTGCGGGAGAGGACGTCCACCAAGATGCCGGCGCACAGTAAAAGGCGAGGAGAACAAAAAGAGAGAGAGGACGTCCTGGGAGAAAGGGATATGATAGTGGCAGGGAAGGAGAGCGCGAAAGGAGGCCCAGGATCCTCACATAGAGACATAAGCATAAGACATGCATCGCAGTTTCGGCAATAATAAAGAAAAGGAAGATGTACAAACGGGAAAAATGAAGGAACAGTCTCCTGCAAAAGAGGGGGTTTCATAGCCGCATTTGTGTGCAAGAGACAGCGCGGCCCCACATTAGACTCAAACAAAAAGACAAACTAAAGACAACACAGCAAGCCATCAAGAGTTTTTGCTCAATTTGTAAAGAAAGATAGCAACACCAGAAGCAGCAACAAAGAAAATGTACGACACAGAAACTACAGGACCGGTGCACTTGGCGTGGCTTTTCAACTTACAGCAACGAAAATTGTTTTATTGTCTTGCATCTTCTTCTGCCTTCTCCTTTACATGTTTCTTTCTTGATCTTTCATGTCTGTTATGCTCTTTCCCCTCTTACTTGGCTGCAAACCACGCGGGCGCGATGGTGGCCAAGCTGACACCAAAGCAGATGACCAACAGAATGGCGACGCGATTAACGTCCTTGTTGAGTTTCTCGAACGCGGCCCGCATCATGCGTTGGTCCCCGTTGATCTTGTGCATCCACTCATCCAGGCGGTCGATGATCTCTTCTGTTGAGTTTATGTGTATTGTGTGTGATTCAGAGAAGTGTGAGGGCTTCGCCAACCATGTAAGCTTTCTAAAGAAGAAAAAGGTGGCTTCCTTGGTACTGTGCTGATGCAATCTGAAAACACTACATACAGCATTGCGCCAAAGTGACTGAGCATATACGACAGCGCGTACGTACCCTTGGAGAGCTCCTGGCGGTCTTCAATGACGGTTGCCCAATTTTGGATTGTGTCGATGAGCAAATCGAAGGCGGCTGCCGTGGCGTTGGCCGTCGTCAAACTCAAAGGCTGGGCCCCAGGCCCTAAGGGTTTCCCTGCTTCAGATTTTGACACATCCTCCTTTTGCGGAGAGGAGGACGAGAGCACAACGATGCTTCGAGAGGGCTGACGGAGGAGGAGGGGCTCCTGGTTCTGGTAAAGACGCCGGCTAGGCAGTGGGGTAACAAAGGCAGGGGGAATGGCGGCCGCGATGCTCACCAAGATGGCCAAGCAGAGCAGCGGGAGTGGCGTCGTGGTGGGTGGCATGGTGACGGGCAAACAAAGCCCTGTGCGTGGGGAGGTTGGTTGACAAGGGAACGTAGCTAGGAAGCGTGAATGCTGTGAGCTTTTGTGTGTGTTGTGGTACAAAACTCAAATCAAGGCATTAGGTTGACAACAAGGAAAGTAACCCTCGTTGACACCACCCCAATCTCCCCCCCAGGAGAATGCCGCGGGTCGTGCGCTGCTCGACTGGGAAAACGCAAGGGCCCATGCCTTTGTCAACCCCTTTTGCCTCATCCCACCTCTCGCCACCCCAACGATTTCTTCATCTGCCAGTCTCTCTTTGCTTGTCCGCCTTACAACTGAAGCTGAAGCCCCCGCATTCCCACCACACCACAAGGACAGAGAAGCTTCTTCTCTACCACTACAAGCCAGGATGATTCGTCAAGCACTAGGTACGTCTGTGTCTTTCAATCTCCTTGTCGTCTCCTCGCCTCCGGCCAGGGAACAAATGACGGGCGGGTCGCTTGCGCGCTGCACACCCGCCCACGCCCCCAAACCGGCCATCACAAGTACACCGCACGTCAGCTTTGGCCTTGAAGACAGTGCTCAGGACCTAGGTGAAGCGTTGTTGTCCTCCCAGTCCAGGACTTCTTGTATTTTTCCCACCAACACATCATCCCATCATCACCCCCTCTCATGCCCCTTCCTCAACTCACTCACCATCACGACCCCTCCCCCCCCACCCCACACTCACACACAACAGTCCTGGCCCTGGTGGCGGCCTACACCACGACATGCAGCATGGGTTTCGTCGTCCCCTCCCTCCCTGCCACGGCTACCACGAGCTCCCGGCGCAATCTGGTGGTGATGAAGGCCGGAGGCGCCCGCATACCCATCAAGAAGGGCAGCATGGTCGCGCTTGTGACGCCCATGAAGCCCGACGGGGCCGTGGACGAGGCTCAGCTCCGCGCCCTTTTGCAATGGCACGTGGCCTGCCAGACGGACGGTGTGGTTGTGCTGGGCACGACGGGGGAGGCTTCCACTTTGTCGTTTGAGGAGCGAGCGCGAGTGTTGGACATTACGGCCGAGGAGATCAAGGGCAAGATTCCTATTGTGGTTGGCACTGGTACCATTGACCCCCGCACGGTGGTGAAGCTGACGCAGCAAGCAGTGGATCATGGCGCCGATGCCAGTTTGGTGGTGACGCCTTACTATGTCAAACCGACCCAAAAAGGTCTTATCACTCATTTTGGTTTTGTCGCCGACGCGGTCGACTTGCCCTGCCTTCTCTACAACGTGCCGGGCCGAACAGGCTCGGATATCAAGCCGGAGACCGCCGCAGAGGTGGCGGCGAAGCACCCAAGCGTGATTGGAATCAAGGAGGCCACGGGCGACGTGTCGCGTGTGGCGGCTATCCGCAATTTGGCTGGGGAGAAGTTTTTGCTTTACAGTGGGGATGACGAGACGGGGGCCGAGTTTGTGTTGAAGGGAGGGGATGGTGTTATTTCTGTCACTTCGAATATTGTCCCCGATGTGATGCATAAATTGATGATGGCGGCCTTGGCCAAGGACGCGGCACTGACCGAAACATTGAACAAGCCTCTCGAGCTGTTGCATCAGCGATTGTTCTTGCAATCGAACCCGATTCCGGCCAAGTGGGCTTTGTACCGCATGGGCAAGATTGGTGCGGGGATCCGACCGCCCATGACTGTGTTGGAGGAGGAGTTTCATAAGCCCTTGGAAGAGGCGTTGAAGGCGGCTGGGGCTATCTAAATATAGGGAAGGAGGGAGGGAGTGGGGGAGGAAGGGAGGGGTTTAGAAGGAGGGGGAGGGATGGTAGGAGAAGGAAAGAACATGACCACGTGAGTCGCCAATAGTAAAGTAACCAAGCAAGCAACAATATATGAATGAAGCAAAAGCAAAGTTTCTCCTCGGGCTTATGCTTACGATCAAGATGAGCTGAGAACCTGCCTCCTCTCAACGTCACGATTTCTTTTTCGGAAGGGATCTGTTAATTTCGATTATTCTTTTGCCTTTCTTCTATTTTAATATGGCTATCTCGCATTCCTTGCTTCCTACCTGCCTTCACAATTCACATGCACACACAAAAGTGTCACTATCTCCTTAATCGAAGCCCATTCATCTTCTCTTATATAAATAAGACAACAATTTGAAACCCTCCCTCCCTCCCTCTCTCCCCCACTGCCTCCCTACAGTAGCGCCGGCTTCAGAAAGCGCCACGCCAGTCTGCAAATCATAGGCATCGTCCATCTGAACTATTTCACTGGTTCCTTTCTCCTTCCCTCCCTGCCTCCCTCCATCCCTCATTCCCTCCTCCCTTCCCTCCCTCCCTACGAGGGTGCCACCCGCTCTGGAAATGGCACATCAGGCTGCAAATCATAGGCATCCACCCACCCTTCCTTCTCCCTCGGATCTAACTCACTCCCTCCTTCCTCCCCTCCCTACGAAGGCGCCACCCGCTCAGGGAAAGGCACATCAGGCTGCAGATCATAGGCATCTGCCCACCCTTCCTTCTCCCGTGGGTCCAACTCCACCTTCTCCGTCGTCTCCTTCCCAAACCAATAACTCGCCTCTCTCAAAATACAGAGCAGCCGCTCCGCACGGTGGGTGGGGAGGAAGGAGGTCAGGTCGAGGTGGGGCCCTGAGGGTGAGGGGTCGTAGGGCAGCCCAGGAGTCCAATCAAAGACGGCAGCCATGCGCTCGGGGAGGGGGAGGTGCTTGTTTTCCTTCCAGGCGTCGACTTGGCCCTCCATTTTGGAGTATTGCATGGTCGAGTAGCGGTGCAAGCCGTAAGCCTGTGCATGGAGGAGGGGAGGGAGAGAGGGAGGGTGTGTAAGGAAGAGGGCAAAGACAGAAAAGGAAGGAAATAGCCACCCATCACATTTCCAGCACCAAACCATCCAACCCCTCCCTCCTTCCCTCCCTCCCTCCCTCACCTTGGTAATGGACCACATCCATACAATCTGCGCCACGTGCACTCCAAACGGATTTTGGTAGCAGTCGGGCAAGGCCACCCACCAGTCGTCCTCCCATCCCTCCCCCCACACCTCTCGATAAGCCTTCTGCATCTTCTTGTCCACTGTCCGCAAGAGAGGGGTAGAAGGGTCTTCCGCTTTCATTTCCAGGAAGAGCTTAGCAGCAGCGGCGGCCTCGTCAAAGTCAGAGGGGCGGGCAGCGCCAATTACCAGGGTGTGAACCGCCTCGAGGGAGGAAGGGGAGGTATCGACGGAGGAAGAGGAGGAGGGGTTAGTGGTGCTGGTGGAGAGGTTCCAGAGCCAGAGCATGTTATAGATGAGGGGGGAGAGGGGGGAGCAGAGACGGACCAACGCCTTGGGAGGCCGGTAGAGCATCCCTCCTTTATCCGCCGCGGAGATGATAAACACCCCCATGTCCTGCCGATGCGCTGCTTGGATGGCCTCCCAATTCCCAGGGCCTTCAGTCAAGCTCTCCGAGGTCCCTGAGCTAGTATAGCTGCCGATCGCATGAAAATGAAGATTGACGTAGTCGAAGATCCCTGTCTCGATCGCCTTGACGATCACAGGCGTGGGCGCATGGGTCGAAAAACCAATAAATTTGATTTTGCCCTCTTGTTGGTACTCGCGCACGACTTCCAAACACCCACCGGGGCGCGTGATCCACTCCAAGTGCTCGGGTCGATTAATTCCATGGAAACCAAACAAATCTAGGTAAGTGCCTAAATGAGCAAGGGACTGATCAAGCGTGCGACGAAACTCAGCAGTGTCGGCCATCGGACGGACTTTGGTTTGCAAAATGAAGGAGGAACGGGGCACGCCGAGATTTTTGAGGGCTTGGCCGTACTGGAGCTCGCTGTGGAGGGGAGGGATTGAGGGAAGGAGGGGAAGGAGGGAGGAAGATTTGAGTGGGGAGGTGGCTGGGGATGTTGTGGGAATGGATGTAAGGAGAAGTAGAAGGGAAAAGGACGCACCTCGAACCATATCCCTTTGCTGTCTCTATGTGGTTGATGCCCAGCTCGAGAGCTCGCGCGATGATGGCCTCAAAATTGGCCTGGCACTCGGCGGTCACATCGGCCATGCTGAAGCCTTCGGCAGGCTGCCACGTCTGCTGCATCCGCATGCCCCCCAGCGTGAGGATGGGCATCTGAAGCTCCGTGCGCCCGAAGCGGCGCGTGGGACATTTGAACGGAGCCGCGGCAAGGGACGAAACGCAGGAGGAATGGCTCACGTCCAGCTCGGGTGTGCGTGCCCGATATTCCTCCGCCCCATCGTCGAGGATGGCCTTGGCGAGAGCAGTCAACAAGTCACCATTTGTGGCGGTGCTGCTGCCGCTACTGCCGCTGGGTGTATGCGCGGCGTGCTTGGCAAACACGGTCTTGAGACGATAAAACGCGGCCAATTCTTGGTCCGGCTTGCCTTCCATGGCCTCCAGGGCCCGCATGATGGTGCGGGACGTCGACGCGGCGTGCTTCGCCATGGCTGTGTTGTACGTTGTGGGTATGGGGTGGTGGTGCGTATGAGACGGGAGGTCGAAGCGGGCCTGATGATTTTTTTTCTGCCTGTGAAGTAAGGAGCAGCGCCACCAAAAAGCGGGGGCCAGCAGGCAGGAAAAGCGAAAGTCGTAGGCGCTGCGGTCGTTGCCGTTGTGCTGCTTTTTGCCTGTGTGTAATATAGTGGTGTGGTGGGTGAGACAGTGCTGCATCATCGCATCATCGCAGGCAACGTCTCCTCTTGCTTCTCGCCAACGGCAAGCCTACCTCTTGCATTTGACCCATTCATTCACACACACGCCCCCCGCAACACCCCCACAGGGACACCACCACGGCAGAACTGTTGGCAAGGCCCGCGTGGACGTGTGGGCTCGTCAAGAACGCGTGACCGGCGCCCTCCTCCTGCTGCATTGTCAAAGACAAAACTCACGCTCACAACGGACGGCCGAGTTGACGCCACGGCTTCTGCTTCTTCGCATTCACACTCCGCCCGGGTGTCCACACGCCCGTCCACTACACTCACGCCCGTCGCCTTTCCCCCTCCCACACCACACAGGGTGCCTACCATGGCCACCTTCGACCGCATGGACTCGAGCGTGGGGGGCCTCGGGGAGGAAAGGGACCATGACACGAATGACTACGACGCGGAGGAGGACGACCCCATTGCCAACCTGCCTTCCCACGGCCAGCAGCAGCAGCAGGACGGAGGAGGCGGGGGTGAGGATGCCATGAGCTTGTTGGCGTCCTACTATGGGTTGGCGGGTGGGGGGGACGAGCAGATTGGCGACGAGATTGACCGGAACGATTTTCAAATGGAGGCGTACGTCCACCAGCTTTTGGAGCGCGATGGCTTGGAGACACTGCTGATCAAGGACGACGAGCTCGTGCAAGAAGTCAAGCGTTTGGACAGCGACATGCAGATGTTGGTGTACGAGAACTATTCCAAATTCATCAGTGCCACGGACACGATTCGCACGATGAAAAACAATGTGAATGACATGAAGGCCGAGATGGACGCCTTGGTCAAAAACATGGAAGGCATCGCCTCCCGCATGCAAGTCGTCAACTCCTTCCTGGGCGGCAAACGGGCCAAGGTCGACAAGCTCGTCTCCGTCCGCCGCCTGCTCAAGCGTTTGGATTTCCTCTTTGACCTACCCATCAACCTGAACCGCTACGTCCAACGACAAGATTTTGCCATGGCTGTCACCTGCTACGCCAAGGCCATCGACATCCTCCGACAACACACCCACGTCCCCTCCTTCAAATCCATCCAACGCGAATCTGACCAGATCATCGCCGGTGTTCGTGATGAGCTCCAGCGCCGCCTCGCGCAGCAGGCAGATGCCACCGCTGTAGCCAGCACCCCCACCCAGCTCGCACAATACGTCCACCTCCTCCTCGAATTGGGTGTGCCCAAGGCCGAGCTACAAACACAAGTCCTCAAGGCGTACCGTGGGCGGTTCGGGAAGACCCTGGCAGGGTTGTCGCAGGGGGAGGAGGAACGACGAGCGAAGGAGCTGGCCAAGGGGGAGGAGGGGGCGGCGGCAGCAGCGGGTGCGGAGGCAGTGGAGGCGGCCTTGACGAGGTTGGATGTTGCGTTTTTGAAGGATTTTGAGGAAGCTGTGGTTATGTTCCGAGGGGTGTTTGTGACGGATAGTAGCAATGCTGGCAGTGGGAGTGGGAAGACGGCGGGAGCTGAGTTGTTGGACTTGGTAAGGACGTTGTTTACGCAGCAGTACCTGGCGATTGTCAAGAAGCTTTTCAAAGCTAACCTTGCCATGGTGGCACGTGGGCCTCGGGGGGAAGACAAACAATTTCCTCTGACGGCCCTCGAGCACTTTGTGCAAGGGAGCGTTGGGCGATTGCACAAGCAGGTCCGGGAGGCCGGGGTGTTGGAAGCGGGCGTGGCCCTGGTTCAGGACGTGGCACGGGGGCTTATCTTTCTCGAGTTCAGGGGTCTGCAGGTCACGGCCTTGCAGAGAATGCTTGCT
>AFGL01014170.1:0-11006 GCA_001614225.1 Nannochloropsis limnetica | reverse complement strand
AGGCATCACCGGGCCCTTCGAGACCTCCTGCGACGCGACCCTGGTTGGGGGCACCTCGACGGTCTTGGGGGAGAATTACTACGACGATCCTGTGTTTTACAAATTTACGTGCTCATACGTAGCATTCACAGATCTTTTAACCGGCAAGATCACCACCAGCTCCAAGACGCTTAACACCAACGGGGCAGCTTCGATCATTGTGGCCGAGGAGGGAAATTTCAAGAACTGCCTCGCTGGTGATAGTGACTGCTCGAATTGCTGTTTGGATTTACCGTCGTGGTGCTGTACTGGCCCTGCAGGTGGGGACTTCGAATTGAACGAGTCAGGAAAGGACGTGTACGAGTGTAGCACAAAGTGCAAAAACCCCTGCCTGCCCTCGACTCCAGTTGCCGGCCAACCCTGTTCGCTCGCCGCGGCCTCAAAGGCAGCCCGGATCACCGAGATTGACAAGAAGTACGAGACGCTCCAGACCTGGCTGACTAATCGTCAGTCTTGCGCGACCGCGCTGCCCACCTGCACCGGCCAGAAAAGCTGTGATTGGTCATTATGTAAGCCAGGCGTGCTCCAACACACTTTCACCAACGAGCTGCAACCGAAATTTCCCAATTCGGCAGTAAGATGGGTTTTCTGGGGCGGGTACAAGCAGCAGAACAGTGCCACCTACGCGCAGCAGTTGGGCTGCTCCGTGGCCGGCATGGTGCCGGTTCTCATCTCCGTCGAGGCCTAGTTGGGGTCTTTTCACTTCCTACGGCTTTAATGTATCGTCGGACGTACCCCTTGTGGCCCCTGCTGGAAGCAGGCCTTACTACAATCTCAACCCGACCACGCTCAAGACCACCTTGGATGCGCGGGGGGTCTTGTCCGCCGGTCCTCCCGAAACCGTGACATTTCGCGCCGAGTACAAGTGCCTGTGTCCTCCTGGTTACGAAATCGAGATGAGCAGTTTTGATAATCTCGCCACCTGCACTCCTTGCGCAAATGGGCATTATCGCGCGGCCGGCATGCCTGCTTGCGCGGCTTGCCCCTTCGGCACCTACGAGAACGGCGCACACACGCAATGCCTGGCTTGCCCGGCTGGCACCTTCAACAATGGGACGGCTAGGTACAACAACGCGACGGCAAACATCCTGGGGTGCCAGACCTGCCCCGTTCTCCACGTGTCGACACCCGGTTCTTCTTATTGCTACCCCTGCGACAAGCTGGACCCGAGGACAGGCTCCTACTTTCCCACTGGCGGCGGTCCCAATACCTACGCCAGCGACAGCACCCACCTGCACGGCCTGCGTGGATCATTTATACACCAACGGGACCGCGAATTCAACGTCCCTCGGCTGCGTGCGGTGTGAGAATGGGTATTATCGTTTTCAAAACATGACGGACTGTGCACGGGCGCCGCCGGGCATGCATGAACGAGGAGTTTGACTCGTACAACGTGTACCCCGACATCACAAACGGCACCATCCGACGTCGCTCCCTGCTGTACTTGGTGGGCAACATGCGGCGGTACTTGCAGCAGCAACAGCAGAACGACACCAACGCGAACAGTACATTTCCTATTCCGGCTCAGATCCGTTCGTGTGCCCCGGGCACTTACACTGCTGCTTCTGCGTCGACGACGTGTTTGTCATGCCCCAAGGGGTCCTACCAGCCGGAGGCGGGCAAGGATCGCTGCATTGCCTGTCCCACCGGTGAAACAACGCGGGACTTTGGAATGACCAACGCCACGTCCTGCCGGCCCTTGCTGCCCGACAACTTTGATTACCCGGCCAACCTGACGTGTTTGGAGCTGCTGGGGGAATACGCGGACGTGGCGGACGTTGTCTTGATTGGCGACGGGCTCTGCAACCGTGGGCCGCTCAACACGCCCAACTGGTACGCGTCTTGACTAAGGACCTTTCTCCCCCCTTTCTCCCTTCCATCTTCGTCATCGTCTCACACACACCGCCCTCCCTTTTACATTCCCCCTTCTTCAAACAGAACCGACGCCGTCCTTCTCCTCCTCTCCTCCCCCCTTACCTTCCATTGCAAGCCGCCCCACCCCATTTTCTTCCTATCCTACTGCTCACTCACCCTCCCTCCCACCCCTCCCTCCCACTTTCCCTCCCAAACCAGTTTTTTCGACGGAGGAGACTGCTGCGTTCAGACCTGCAAGCCGGGCGGTACGGTGCCCATGTTGAGCCCATCCGACATGTGGAACATTACGATTATCCAGGCGCTCACGAATGACACGGTAAGTTTTTGGTATTTGGTCTGTGGGAGGGGGAAAGCGAGCTCCGTGCCGCCCTGGCATGTATCTACATCCAATGCGGAAGCCTTTCACTCATTGGGAACATTTGCGTACCATCCTCTTATCCTTTTCCCCTCCCTCCCACCCTTCACCCTCTCCAACAGGAATTCATTGCCACGTACAACCAAACGATCAATGGAACGGACGACTTCCAGGTCGAATACCAGTATTCCTGCTCTCCCTTCACCTTTGACTGTCGGGATCCTGCCATCATCAACGCCCCGCTCAACTGCTCCGCGCCCAAGCCCCCAACGCCGGAGTTTGACACGTCCCTGCCCGCAGGTGCGACTTGCGGCGAGAACTACAAGCTGGATCCGAACTACGGCGACGGCTTTTGGTGAGGAAGGAGGGAGGGACGGAGGGAGAAAGGAAAGGAGGAGGGAGAAAGGAGGGAAGAAAAGGGGAGGCTTGGTGGCTCAGCATTTCAAAACACAACATTGATTCACATTTACACATCTTTATACACATCATATTTCGGAAGCGACGAGCGGCTGAACTTTTTGGAGTGCGGCTACGACGGTGCGTCTTCGCTCTTGTCTTTCTTTCTCCAAGCCCCTGTCCATCCATGTCTCATCTCTTCCTTTCCTTCTTCCACCACAAACGCAGGAGGCGACTGCTGTCCGCAAACCTGTCGCTTGAACAGGCTGATCGGGAGAAGTTGCACGCAATTTTCGTTTCAGTGCCGGGACCCCCGGAGCAACGACACGACCTTGGCCTACATCAACCCTCCCCTTGTCTTCAAGGAATGCTACCCCTTCTATTATCGCAACGGCTTCCGGGACCTTCGCGTCCAAACGGCCGTCACCACCAACCCGGACCCGTGCGCCCAGAGGGGCACTCTGGTTACGCAGCTCTCGGACCGCTACCCGCCCACGCCCAATTGCCCTGGCAACTTCACGCTGCTGCGCGCCTGGGACATTACGGGCCTTAATACGCAGAACCAGACGATCAACATCTACACCACCATCCCGCCACCCTACGAGCCCAGGCCGATTTGCCTGTGGCGCAATGCCACCATGCCCTCGCGCCCGTACAGCTTTGGTCACCTGCAGACCTCGCCCTTCTTTGGTTTTGGAGACGTTGACCTGTGCACTGTGAGCATCGACGTGGCCTTTGTCTCGTGTGCCCAGGAGTACGGTACTTCGGTGGCCACGTGCGACTACGACTCGGCCACGGACGAGCTGATTGTGTTGGGCCTTTTTGACGGGGACGTGTGGCGGGTGACCGTGGAGCTGACAGATTCGTGTGGCAACACCAACGTGGTCTCGAGTACCGTGGCGGCGAGTGCTTCGGCTGTCATGCCGGCGAGTTTGACCACCCCCAGCAACGTCACGCACCCTTGTGTCGTTGCCTCGCCGTACGAGCATTCCATCGTCTCTTCCCGCCTGCCCTTGCTCACAAACCCATTGCTGGGCCCCACCGCCCAGGTCTGCACCGAAACCACCCTCTACAACGTGCCCACGCCGCCGCTGCTGCCCCTGGAGGCCATGCTGACTCCGTATCAAATGTCACCCGCGCTCAAAATTTGCGTGGCCGTGACGCGGGCGCCTCGTCAGTGCGCCGCCTCTGCGGAAAGCGGCCGGCTTGCCGCCATTTTTTTCGACACGGCGGCGGCATTCAACCTCAGCGACCCGTCCGTCGTCGAGGTGGTGAACGCATCCACGCGCATCGCTGGCAATCGCTGCCAAGGACCGGCTGGCCTGGCGGCCTGCAGAGGCTTTGCACTGAACTACACCGAGCTCCAGACGCCCGTGCGTTCCTTCAATCTGGCCTTGCTGGTGGACAACACGACCTGGGCAAACGCCGGCAATCTGGACGATTTGGGGTGCTTCTTTGTGCAGGCCTTTGGCATGACGCGGCCGCTCCGAGATGTGGACCTGGCCTTGGTGTACACCGACGTCGATGGCGATGCAGGCCGGTACAGCGTCATGCTGGATCGCGTAGCCACAGAGAATCCGGTGCCTTTCGCCCTGCCCAACGAAGCCCAAAACGTGATAGCGAATCGCATTGTCCCAGAGGAGACCTTTCCCAACGAGTTGGTGTGCGTGCGTGTGGAGCCCAGGATTATCGATGAGTCCACCACCGCCATTTGCCTCAGTGCCACCACGCAGTACCCTGGCTGCGTCTCGTCCTCGTCCAGCGGCTCCTTGGACATGCTGTACCTGGACACAAACGCTTTGGGGCTTGCGGATCCATTCGCCTTTACATTCGAGTCGGGCCATGATAACATTACCGTGCTGCGACCCTACTGCGTGCGGCGCGATGGTGCCACGCCTCTGGCCTGCAACAATTACCTGGAGCCGCCTACGATTGGCGGCAAAGACTTCTTGGTGGCCTTGCCCTTGGACTCGGACGCCGCGGTCTGGTCGAGTGCGGACCAGAGTATGGGCTGCCTGTACACGACGCACCCGGATCTCTACCAACGCGCTTTCCTGAGCAGCCGCCGCAAGTTGGAAGTGGGCACCACCGACAGCCGCTTTGAAAACTGGCCCCTGGCCTTCCGCTTAACGACACCGGCGGGCCCGGCTTTCATGGGCGGCTTCACTTTTACGGACCCGCCTGCCCCGGGGACGCTTACTTTGGCGGACCAATGCCCCCGCAACACGGTTTTTGTGCGCTCACCCCAGGGCGACAACGAGGACCGCACGACACAAGTGTGTACGGCCGTCAACGTCCGTCAAGTTGACTTTACGACGCTGGAAATGTGCTTGGCTGTGGACAACTCCTTGCCGCAGTGCGTGTCCTCGAGTTCACAAGGAAAGCTGGACGCCGTGTTCTTCGATAGCACGGCCTTTGGCGGCTTGATGCCCGCTTTTTTGAGCGTGGAGGATGGCAACATCGCGTTTGACCAGCCCTTGTGCACGTCCGCTGACGCAACCGTCTCCGTGACACGCTGCCGCGACGAAAGCATCGAAGGCTTGCCCAGCGGCGGCGACAACAGCTCCTTCTTCAACGCGGCTTTCACGGTGGCCAACAACATCTCTTGGAGCGGCACGCGTAGCAACCAACTGGGATGCTTCTACGTCAAGCGCTTTGACGGCCTGGCGTTGACGCTGCCAGCACCCGGCTGGTCTTTGGGTTTGGCCTACAGCGGAACGGACGGAAACCGCAAGGCCCTCTCGGCGGCCAAGATTTGCACGCCAGTCCAGGCACCCGTGGCAAAATGTGGGCCCAAGAAACGTACCTTGAAAAAGTTATGGATTGGGGCACCTCCCAAGAAGGACAAGGCGGACCCGGACCGCATTTTTACCGAGAAGCGCAAGGTGTGCACGGACGTGCAAGTGGCAGAGGTTGACGACCGCACCACGAGAGTCTGCCTAGCCGTCACGACGCAGGGGATGGGCTGTCACGACTCTGCCACGACGGGAACGCTGACATGCGTGTTTTTCAATTCGCTGCCGTGGGCTGTTGCTGATTCGCGTGACCTCAACGTAGAGAACGGCACCATTCAGTTTCAAACCCCTTTCTGCACTTCCCGGAGCGGCGAGAAGGATAAGGGGCGTGTGGATCGATGCGGCCCTCCCAGCGCCGCCAACAGCTTGCGGCTGAACAAGAAGCTGGCGGCAATTGAGCTGGACGTGGGGCTGACATTGGCCAATAATATCTCCTGGTCTGGCACTGGGGATCAGGTTCTCGGGTGTTTCTACATTACGGGCCCTGAGCAGTTTGACGTGGGCCGCAAGGGCAAGTCCAAGAAGCTGAACAGCTGGGACGTGGGCCTCCGTTTCAACAATGTGCTCACTACTAAGGACCTCGCGGCAAAGACCCAGGACCCGTTCGTCGACAAGTGGGGCCGGCGCAAGTACAGCATCATGCTGGGCAAGGTCTGTGGTGGCGTGGTCGGCAGCACTGCCTGAGAGAGCATGTGGGGGAGGGAGTGGGGGATGTTGACTCGGATTTATGAGAGAAAGATGTTATTTTTGAACTCTCTCGACAGTGTCTAGGTACCAAAATACAATAGGAATAATCAAGGGCTAGGAATGAGTGATTGAAAGGCTTGGGATCAAAGCACACTTACGAAAATAATCAGGGGCTAGGAATGAGTGACCGCGAAGGTTCGCCGCGTCGGACTGGGCGATGGTGATTTGGGGCAGAAAAAAGTTCACGCGCTGGATGCGAAATTCATGTGTTGTTTTTTCACACAAAAGAGCGAGAGGAGAGGAAAGAGAAGAGCCAGACGAGGGTGCCTCTGCTGGGAAGGATGAGAGTGAGGTGGGATAATTTACATGGTTGCTTCAGATGTACTTTGATGGAAACAATGGAATGGGAAATACGCAAAGAACCACAACATGTTTTGAACGTTAACAAGGAATCAGTATTTTGGCACCTGTGTGATCTTCATCGTTACTTTGTCAGAGATAGAAATGACCCCCGTGCTCACTCTTCGAGACCGGCGAAAGGAAGGACCCCGTTTTTTGCTTCCACGGCAGGCGAGCCTCAATGCCGTGGTGGATGTTGCTTGTTATCCTCCACCTCGACCAAGGATACTACGGGTTTTGACAACGGGTGATTGGCAGTGCTTTTCGGTGTGCCTTTTCCCTCCCTCACGGTGGGGAGCGTACAAAAAAACTGCGCTTCATTGATCAAAATCAAGACGATTATCAATATCAAGCAAAAAACTTGCAGGTCACCCGAAACAAATATTGAAAGAAGGTGGACCCAAGCAGCAAGGAGAAAAGGCATAAGTAATGAATGAAATGTTTCGTTTCTTGTAACACAGAAGCAATTTAACCTCCTGCCTACTGTGGTCTCAGGTCGCCGTCATCTTCGTTTTCTCCTCCGGTCTGGAGCGCCCCTTTCCCTTGTCTTCCTCCTGATGACAAGTTTGCAAGTCAAGGCCTTAAACTTACGCGTCGTCTACACTCCTTCGATCCACAGGCAACCCTAAAGACCAGCCACTGCGCGCGCACCTGCCGCTTCTCCAACAACAACCCGCCCTTCAAACCATCGCCGAATCGAGGTATTCCTCTTCACGCCGGTGGACAACGCCCACGCCCGGTCAACACCCCCCGCGCCCAGGCCCACCACCCCCTTTTAAACTTTGACTCCAACGTTCATCATCACTCCATTAGGACTGGGCTAAACGCACCTCTCGGGAACTCCACCCCCCTTCACACGATGGCAGACAGTCCGCAGCGCCTGCGGCCCCCCTCCACAGCCTCCTCCTCCTCCTCCTCCAGTGCCGACACGGCCTTACGGCTCCCAGTACTGCTGTACATCCCCAACTTGATTGGCTACGCCCGACTTATCCTCAGCTTCTACGGCCTCTCCATCGTGGCCCACACGGTGGCACGGCAGCAGGAAGAAGCTCGGCACGCTGCGCATGCCGGCGGATCCTCATGCTCGGTGCAAGCTATGATGCAGACTGCCACCTTCTACGCGACTCAAATCAGCAACACGGGTCTCTTGCCGCCTGTCGCCAACACTCTTCTGGGCAAGGGACTCGGCCACGTTTCCGCCGCTTTTCGAGGCGGCAGCGACCAGCAGAAGGGCAACGACGACGGACCGGCTTTCCTACCCACTGTGGAACCCGACTTGCTTGCAGCACTGCTGGTGTTTGTGGCAGCCGCCGCCTTGGATGTCTTGGATGGATATGTCGCTAGACGTTTGAATCAGACGTCTCACTTAGGCGCAATGCTCGACGTGGTCGCTGACAATATTTTGAGAAGTTGCATGTGGATATCGTCGGCGTTGCTAGACGCCCGCCTGGCCCTCACTGCACTCCTCTGCCTCTCAGTCGAATGGCTCACACTCGTCGCCACGCAGCTGGCGGCACATCGGAAGGGTGGGGATCACTGGAAGAAGCAAGGAGAACCGCACCCGCGGTTGGTGCAGTATTTCTTCTCTAATAACTTCAGGAACTTGATAGGCGTTTGGGGCATCGGTAGCCTTTTCCTCGCCCCCCTCTACCCCTTGCTCCTACATGCGTTCCCCGCGCTTTCCGTTTTACACTCAGATAAGGGAATGCGGCCAGTGTAGAGCGGCAGCAGCAGGTACAGGAGGAGAAGAAGGAGGAGATGGAGGATAGTGACGAGGAGGAGGGTCGGAGGAGGAGGAGGAGGAGGAGGAGGAGGGCAAGGAGGAGGAGGAGGAGGAGGAGGAGGCGGGGGGAAAGGTGGGGGAGTTGGCGCGGCAGTGGTTCGGGGTTTGGGTTTTTTTCTTTTCGGGGGTCGCGTCTTGTGTCTCCTAATTGAATTGTATTTTATTCATGGTTTGGTGGTGATCCTGGTGGAGGAGCAGGAGGAAGGGAGGAAAGGAGGAAAGACGGGGGATGGGGCTTTGGGGGAGCGGCACAAGGCAGCCTGAGCAGCGAGCGCTAGGGGAACGAGGAAGGGTAACAAGAAAAGCAACATTGTACAAATTGATTGCAGCAGCTTAGCTTCTTCTTTCCGTCCATTTTCTTTTCTTCTTCCTTCTTTGCTGTTGCTTATTGGCAGACACTGCACAGCGTGACGTTTGTACATTCTTTCATTCCCACATTGATCCATTGCCCGCCCTTCACTTTGACCACTATCACGTTTATCAGGTGCCTCCTATGCCTACTCCGCACAGTTCATTATACATCCCCCCCTTAGCCCAATCCCCCATAGCCCCGCCCCTTTTTCTTCCATTGAACCATATCTACCACTTCCAGGACTGTTCCTCTCCCCCATCCCTTCCCTTCTTCACCCCCGGTCGAGCAAGAGCTTGGTCAAAGCCTCGATCTGCCGGCGGTCCTCGGAGTAGAGGCGCCAGGTGTGCGTGCCCAAGAAGGGCAACAACGACAACCTTCCCCTCAACCCTCCTTCTCCTCCCTCCCCCCCTCCTCCTCCTTGCACCGTCAAGGTGATGTGTCGGGGGTCGCCCGCCTCCTCGCTCACCTCCAGCACTTGGCTGAGTGGCACGCGGAGCAACACACTCAGGCGCTTCCCCGCCGCCGGTACTGGGCTGAACTTCCCTTGCTGCTGCTGCTGTTGCTGCTGCACTCCGCTTTCACAAACCCCCTTGTCTCCAGCAGCAGCAGCGGCAGCAGCGGCAGCAACGGTGTGCACCGCGAGGGGTAGCGGCAAAGATACGTCCTGCCGCAGGTCTTCGACCGCCACCACCAACTCGCCCTCCTCCGTGACCATGACCGTGCGCGGCAAGAGCGGCAGCCCCAGCCCCTTCCTCTTCTTGGACCACTGGTAGAGCATTGCATAGTACCGCAGCCCCCCCCTCACACCCGCCCCCATCAGCGCCGCCATTCCTGCCTCCTCCACGTTCGCCACCTCCACTTTCTGCTTCTGCTTTCCGTCCTCCCTCCCTCGGCACCGGGCCTCGTTGGCGAGGGGTCGAAGGTCGCCATTCAGAAGCCGGAAGGTCTGTGCCTTGTCCCGCGTGACGAGCGTGTAGCCAACTTGGACAATGGGGTCTCCCTCCCTCCTCGCCTGCGCCAAGAGCACGCACTCTCCCTCCCGTCCTTCCTCCTCTCCTTTCCCCCAGGACGAGGAATCACGGCCACGACCCCCCTCCTCCTCCCCCCCCACCTCAAATTCCAGCCTTCCCCACTGCGCCCTGAAGCCTACCACCACCCTTTCCAGGGCCCGTGGCGGCCACCGGCCCAGCAGCACCGGCAGTGGGGCCTCGGAGAAATGCTTCAGATGGCCGCTGGGGTGGGGGGCGGCGAAGGAGGGGTCGAGAAGGTACAGGTGCTGGTCTGTGAGGGCGACGAGGAGGGACATTTCGCGTCCGAGGATGTCTTGGGTGTGACCGGAGCGACGCCGGGCGTCTACGAGGCAGTTTTCCTGGTTGTTGGGTAGGAGGGAGGGAGGGAGGGAGGATGGGTGAGAGGCTGGAGGAAGAAGGTGAAGCCATGAATAATGTAGGAAGTAAGCAAGTACCTGGTAGAGGTGGATGAGTTTCTCGGGGCAGGGCAAGGTCAGGCTCTGAAAGACGGACCGGCCGGGGTCCGTCTCGAAGCAGGCACTGAGGGAGGCAGGGGAGGAAGAGGACGAGGTGGAGGGAGTGGAGAAGCTCATGCTGAGACTGGAACTGCGGGCGAGGCTGCCGAAGACGTGCTGCTCCACAAGGAAGGCCCGGATGGAGTCCAGGTCGTGCGGGGAGAGGAAGCGACGGAGGGAAGAGGAGGAGGAGGAAGAGGCGGAAGGTGCCTTGTGCTCGGAGGAGGACGAGGATGAAGTACGTGACGAATGGTTGCCGTTGAGTCCCTTCTCCTCTTCCTCGTCGTCCTCGTCATCGTCGTCCTCCTTGTCGTTCGTCTGTTGCTGTTGGTCCACGACGGGCGTTCTCCTTCTCTCTCTATTGTCTTTGTTTTGTCTTCCTCCTCCTCATCCTCGCTCTTCCTACCAGTTGCTGGTGATAATGATGACTGGCACCATGCTGCTGCTGCTGCTGCTGCTGCTGCTGAGCTGCTGCTGCTGCTGCTGCTGCTGCTGCTTGACCGGCACCGAAGGTGAAGAACGCGCGAGAACAGTGACGTGTCGTTGCTGCTCTTGTTGCTGCTGCTGAGAACGCCGGGCAGCTGGCTCCACCTCTTCCCCCTCCCCTCCCTCATCTTCATCTGTCCTCACCGCCGTCTCCGTCCCTGCTGTCTTACACTCCATCTCCTTCTCCTCCTTCTCCTCCCTTCCAGCCCCTCCAGCCCCTTGCAACACGGCCGTCTTCCTCTCTTCCACCCGGCCAATCTCCTCCCTCGCCAAGGTCAGCCTCGCCTCCAGCGCCGCCAGCTCCTGCCGCAGCA
>AFGL01014006.1:0-10335 GCA_001614225.1 Nannochloropsis limnetica | reverse complement strand
TGTTGCTGCTGCTGCTGCTGCTGCTGGTTGACAAGACAGCAACAACAGCAACAACAGCAACAACATGAACAGCAGCAACACACACACACACACTCTCTCTCTCTCGTGTCTCAACTGAAAAATTCTCCAGCAAGTCCTACAATCCCTCCCCCTGGCAAAAGAGAAAAAAAACCCATAAATATGTATTTCCTCCTCCTCCTCCTCCCCCCCCTCCCCCTCCTCCTCCTCCTCCTCCTCCTCCTCCTCGCCCTCAGCCCCAGTCACTACCGCCGCCACCAGCAGCAGCAGAAGCAAGCTCCAACAAGTCCGCGGCGGCGGCGCCGTTCCCCTCACAAAAGGCCGTCGTGGTGTCAGCGGTGGGAAGGGCACCATGGTTGGGACCCCGTTGAGAGGCACGCTTATCACACTGGGGTATTTTGCGTTATGGTTCGCTCTGAACATCTACTACAACATCGTCAACAAGCAAGTCCTCAATGCCTTCCCCCTCCCCTTCACCGTCGCCACGGCCCAGCTCGGTATCGGGGCGATCTATGTCAGTCTCTCCTGGTTTCTCCGCCTCCGTGCTCGTCCCCAAACTGGCAAGGAGGGCTTGAAGAACCTCCTGCCCATCGCGCTCTACCACGGCTCCGGCCAGCTTTTTACTGTCTTGAGTCTCGGTGCTGCTGCTGTTAGTTTTACACACATCGTCAAGGCCCTCGAACCCTTCTTCTCCGCCTTGGTGGCCGCTGTCTGCTTCAAGCAAATCTTCAAACCCCAGGTCTATCTCAGCCTCGTGCCCGTCGTATTAGGTGTGGCTGTCGCCTGTGCGAACGACGTCTCCTTCGGGTGGCTCGCCTTCCTAACCGCCATGGCCTCCAACCTCGCCTTCGCCCTCCGTGCCAACTTCTCCAAATCTGCCCTCGCGGTCTTCAAGAAAGAACAGAACAACAGCATGACCCCCGCGAACGTCTACGGCGTCGTCACCATTCTTGCCTTCCTCCTCCTCCTCCCCCTCACCCTGCTATGGGAGGGGGTCGACCTCCAGTCCTCCTGGTTGGTGGCCACGGAGAAAATGGAGAGCTCGGCTCTGGCGTACCAATTGCTGTTGAGTGGTTTGTTCCATTATTTGAACAATGAGGTGATGTATCTAGCGTTGGATAGCGTGCATCCTATTACTCTTGCCGTGGGGAACACGGCGAAGAGGGTGTTTATTATTGTGGCGAGTTTGCTTGTTTTCAGGAACCCGATTTCGATGACGGGCGCGGTGGGGTCGGGGGTGGGGATTGCGGGGGTGTTGGTTTATAGTTTGACGAAGCAGTATTACGACACGCATGCATGAAAATGGTGCCGAAAAGAAGAAAAGAATACAATTGAGTGCGTGCAGCACTGAACCGTGACGAAGTGAAAGGAAGAGGCGGAGAACTGCGAAGTATGGCTTTTTGCGTTGCCTGTTTGTCGATTGTTTTTTTTTGTTATCTGCATCTTATTCATTTTTTTGGGGTATTATCCGCTTGCTGCTCGTCTGTTCGCTTTCTTTTCTGTCTGTGGGGTTTCAAACCCTCTTCTTTTTTCGCTCTTTTCTCTTCTTTGTGTGCCTCTGTCTCCCTTTTCCTTGCACACACTCTCACACGCAAGGTCTTCCCTCATCATCTTTTCAAATCCTCTTTGTTTTGCGCCTTGTCTCTCTCTCAGTCACACAAATGCAAAAATACGCAGGCACACACGATTTTGATTCCCTCTTCTCTTTTTTTGATGGCACAATCTACAGTATCGTCGTCCTCCTCCTCCTCGTCCTCCGCAAAAAAGAACGAGGCTTCCTCTTCTCTTACCCTTTATGCGCCCTTTCCTTCATCCTTCCTCCTTCCTCCTTTACAACCATAATCAACACAAGCTCACACCCTTTACCCACCTCCTTACAATCGATGCACCCCCCCATCCTTCCCTTCCCCCGCCGAGGGCACCATGGCCATATCCGCAGTCACTCCTCCTCCTTCTCCCGCATGCCCAGAGAATCGACACGTGATACTAGTGAAAAAGGTATGCCTCCCCTTCCCATCCCCCGGTGGATCCGCGGCATGCACAGAAACATCACCCATGGTCAGAGTAGCCCGATTCGAGTAATAGGTCACGATGAAGTCCTCCGTGGCGCCATCAAAGCCTTGGGAGCGGCAGTAGCGATTGGCGGCGGGTTGGCCACAATCGATCCCCCGACGTTCACCCGGTACCGGGGAATTTTGATACTTGGAACAGTAATCGACCGGTAAGCCCTTGATCTTTGGCATGACAAAACGCACCGTCCCCTCCATTTCTGGCCCTGCTTGTGGTTGGGGCAGAGGTAGAAGGGGTTGCTCCACGGCAGGGGTGGAGACGACGGAGACGGCGACGGGCTTGGGAGGGAGGGAAGGAGGAGGGACAGCGATGGACGAGCGGCTGCTGGGGTCAATAGGAGAGACTTCGGCTGTTTGCGGCGCGCTGACCACGCCTATGGGCTTGAGGACTTCTTCGATGGGTCGGGAGGGGCGCGCGTCTTGCGGTTGTGGTTGCTGTTGGGTTTGGGGGCCGCTGCCGGTAGCTCGAAGGTTCTATGTGTGGGTAGAAGAGAAGGGTGGTTTTGTGTGAGATTATGGAATTGGGAGTGACATGGTTTGGGGTGCTGTGTGTGAACAAATATTCTGGCCATATGGGACGGCGAAGGGAGGCAAGGGTAGGGAGGGGGGGAGGGATCAACGGAGCCACTCATTCCGAAGACAAAGACACCACAGAACAATTTCAGCATTATGCCTGCCATGCGTTTTCTCACAACCACATGGCGTGATATAACTTGGCACATTTTCTAATGCAGTGTGGAGACCGAAAGGTGCCCGGGCCGGGCCGGCAACGAATGCCGCTTTCGGGCCACGCAGAGGGGAGTCCACGAGAGCGTGTCACCCTCCCACCTTGACCCCTCCCAACGCTCCCATCCAACCCCACCAACTTCGTACCTGTGCGGAGGCCATTCCTAGCAGGAGCAGGGCGGCGGCGGTAAAGGTGCGTCGTGCGTGGCTCATTGTTCTGATTAGGTTGCGTGAGCGGGACCGGGCCGAAGGACGGGGCGACTTTGTTTGACGCGTTGCTTGTGCTGCTGTTGATGATTTGCGGCAAGGATGAGGCAAGACAGGCCGTTTGACTGAAGCAAGGCTGTGTGTGGGGGTGGGTTGTGCGGATTAGAGCTTGGTGGTGCAGCGCGCAGGGCTTAGGTTTGCGTGTCGCGTTGATCCTTCTGCCGTTCCCGGAACCCGCTCCCTTGCTTGACCTCGTTTGTGTTGGTGCAATCAGCAACTGCCATCATGGGCTAGCTTGCTAAGACAGAGTCTCATTGTCACGGCATCCAGAGAGAGCCACTGCACGCATACCAAGGCACAAAGCAAAGATGAACGGGTGTGGACATGGCTGGTAGCACATCCTTTGTTTTGGGCCACGGCGGCAGAGCCTGAGCAGCTGCGCCCAGAAAATTCGGGCCAGATGGGGGCCGATGACATCGCTCGCTCGCTAAGGCTGTCCTTCCCTAGTGGAGGGTGTCCTTCTCACCTCTCTACGGAGGACGAACAAGAACAAAATAAAACAGACGCCTCCTGCTTGCTTTTTTGGTGTTCTGGCACATACCAAAAACCAGGTAGAAAGTGTGCCGGCGCCGGCCAGCAAAACACGACAATCTACTTGTGCTTACGGTCCTGTCCTCGTTAGGTCTTCTGGCGTCGTTCCTAGGGGGAGCCTGGCCCATTTTTACTTTTGCTCTAGTTTTTAACAATTCTGACAAGAGTACAAGGGGTCTCCATTGTACTCTCCACCTCATAATGTTTTTCAAGAGATTCCATTGATCATAATGCTCTTTTCAACATCTCAACCTCCTGGCTCTCGTGGTGGGTGGGTGCTCGGTTCTCAGTTCATCTCCCTCTCCTTTCACGCCTCTGGTGAGGATCTAAACCTGCCTAAACCTGATCCAATTCGAGGGTAACAGTCGTTGGCTAGGTTGATCAAAATGGCAGGTCGATTACTTTTTGCAAAGCGCTTCTGGAGGCCTCTGTAAAGTTATGGACGTAGGGCGTTTATTTTACAAAGCGCTTCCAGAGGCCTTCTTGTAAATTTAGTACTTTTGCTTTCTGCAATATTGGGGTTGACCAAAATTGTCAAAGAAAAATCAAGAAAAAAGCACGCCATGTAAGGGATCAAGAAAGAAACATTTATTTAGCAGCTTATTGCCTAGACGAAAGGGGCAAAAGACAAAAGAAATTTCGCCTATGACGACGTAAAGTGATTTCAAAAGCACCCGCCCGCTTACCCCATGCGCATAGCCGTGCCAGAGCTACAAGCCCAGTAGAAGCACAATTTAGTTATGCAAGCAGTTTTTTAATGCCCTTCTTTACGCCCTTTAAATTCCCCCCACAAAAGGCAAAAGAGGAGTACCTGTTGCCACCAGCAACCTCCTGCCCTTTCGACAAGCGCGCGGCACCAATTCATGTAATCCATCCGATGACTTTTTCTTTGTGTCAGCTAAACATGTTCGGACACAAACAAATGTTTGCGCAACGCCATCCCATCAGGCACGAACGACAGCGTGTCCTTGAACAAATTATAAAAAAACAGCGGAGAGAGAGCAATTCAAACTCCCTTTTTGAAAACCTCTCTCTGCCGGCGTTGATGATGATGCCGTTACGCCTGTCTGCCGTTTCTGCGCTGCCGTTGCGCACACACATGGGTGTGTTGTTTTTTGCCCCACAAAACCTACTATTATATGAGTTCATTTCCCTGGCTGACCACACTATAACAACGAACTCCTCGATAACCCTCTTCAGATGCTTGTCGTCCTTACTGGCTAGCCACCCACGGACAGAGCCATAAAACGCACTGTGAATATACTGCCTCCCGCGCTCCCCACATTATATTCACCCATCCTTCAGTCCTCTCATTCCTTCCACCCTACATACAAACCCTCTACACACACAGCCGCCATGCCTCGTAGCTATTCTCCTCGCGTCACAACATTGCTTGCGCTGTTGTTGGTATGGCTGGCCTGCCTTATACCGGTCAGCGGACAGCTTTTCTCGCCCACCCCCTCTCCCACCCGCGCTCCCACCCGCGCACCGACCGTAGCCCCCAAAACCGTGTACTGCAACATGACAGACTATCGTAACGCTTCCGAAGGGGTTGAATCCTGCACAATCTGCCGCAACAATAACTTATGCGCGTGGTGCTTGCCGAATTCGGGCCGGCCTGGTTTTTGCTTCAACAATATGGAAGAGGAGTGCGACGGCACCACCCACAGCTACAGCGACGACGTTTGCAACACCATCACCATGGACATCGGTTCTTCGATCGTGGCAGTCGTCATTATAGTCAGCTTACTCTTCTGCTGCTGCGGCGGGTGCATCGGCTTCTGCTGGTGCCGAAACCGAAGAGGTTCCAACGGTACCGTCAGCATGAACCACCCTCCCAACATGGCAGGAACGGAAGCAAATCCGCGGTGTGATGAAATTCCCTGTGTTGACACCGTAGAGCGCCGTTGGATGGCCTAACCCTAACAGGGTGCTGTTGGTTGGGGTGAATTTCATTAGGGTTGGAGCTCGGTTAGGGTGAGGGTTATATATCATTGACGCTTCTAAAGGTTAAGTGACGCTTTTAGGATTGCAAACTTGGACCATTGGTTTGCAGAACTGGACCTGCAAAAGTCAATCAGAACGACCAGCCATGATCTCCATATGTGTGCACCACTCACCCACATAATGAATGCACCAAAGCTTGTCATGGTGAGCATTACGTCCGTCGTCATACATTCTCTTGATTTATGTGGTAGTACCATTAGCTGGTTCAATTTGTCATGCGCAAGAGGGGATAAATTCGGCGGCGCAGACAACCCCCGATACCCCATGTAGGAAGCCCAAGAAAAACAACCAGGCCTGTTCACCATTCATTCAGTGTGGAATTGCACCAAATCTTGTATTCTTATCCTTTGTTGTTTCAGTGATGTGATAATATAAGGGAAAAGTTGACTATGTCGTGCATACACGTGTTCCCACACACCACGGTGAGCTTCCTCAAAAGTAACCCCTTCTCGGCGCCTATTCCATCAATCAACATGCTACCTAGCACAAAATGTAGAGCATGTGGAATGTAAATGAATAGCCCTGCATGTGCCGCGCGTGTGTCTGTGACTGCGCTTTTAGTGCGCTCGATCATACATAAAGAAAGAAAGAAGAATGTCTTATTCCAAATATCCAACTACGCAACCCACAAACTCACAGCAACCACTAAGCAATCCTCCTTGGCCCCCAGCGCTTCCGTTTCTGCTGCGGCTATAAAGCCGTAGCCTGCCGAGAACCCAATACCAATGCTTACCTTTGGTATTACCTTCCTTCCTATAATTTTGTGGGCTATTCTCATGACCCTCATTATCGGCTGCCGCTGCTACTTCCAACGACGGAACGGGACCACCTTGATGCAATCGACCAATGGCGGGATCGTCCTCACACAGCCTGGCCATCTTGGCCCTTCCCCGCCTCCACCCGTGGTGATCACGTATGATGGTAGCAGCCCTCCCGCCCCTGCACAAGGGTACTACATTCGGCCGCCTCCCTCTCATGCCGTGGCCTCTTACGTTGCGTCTACTTCTTCTCCTCCTCCTCCCGGGGGAGGGTACTCTGAGGGAGGGTATGCCGATCCCAAGGCCATGCTGTAGCGGGTAACATATTTTATGGGTTTCTTTTCTAGGCGAAGGCGCAAAGAATAGTTGTAGAAAAGAAGAAATGAGCATGAAGATGGTCAAAAATCGATCCATCAACGCCTCCTCGAAGGGATGGAGGGAGACAGCTCTCGTCTGTCTGTCGGTCTGTCGGCCTCTTTTTTTGACAGTCTTCAATACCATGTCTTTATCAATTTTTAGCAAACATACAACCTGTAAAAGACGCATGTCTTGTCATTATATTACTCCCATCACTGCCGATCACCTCCCTCCCTTCCTCCTCCTCTTCCGCCGGGAACAACTTCTGGAGCATGGCCAACAAAGCCATTGCCCGGCCCACATTCCGACCGAAAATGCGACGGTGCTTGATCCACGTCTTCAGATAACTGCTTCCGGGATTTCTGCACCCTTTAAGCTTTGGGAAAGAGAAAGGAGTAGCCAGGGCTTTTCAAACTCCTGTGCCTTTTTCTGAATTTCAAGCCGCTTCTCTCTCAAAACGCAGGAAGCCCTCCACGTGTGGTCCCTCAGTCGACGGGAGCTTTTCTCCAGATCAAATGCCCAAAAATATGAACGAATATTTGAGCAAAGCCATGCCACCACGCGCAAGATTGCTTCCCCAATGCAAGAAAAACATGTGAGCAAATTTTTTTTTTGGAAAATAAACGGCTCGCCCGGTTGAAGAATTGCCGTTAAAACACTTGCGCCAGCAGCAGAGATCGTGCGTTGATCCGGTTGGTTTGCTTGCTCTCCGTACATGCGGTCTGTTCTATTTGAAAACAGATGGTAAGGAGCCACGCACCTTGCCCCTGCTTGCCCGACCACTCCACACCAGAAGCCCCTCACGCAAACCTGTCGGCGGACGGGGCCTGCTCCTGGGATGCTGCTGATGTCCTACCGCTGGCCTTGGTTCCAACTTTCCATATTAATTTACCCTCCTCCTACTACCCACCACCCTACAGCGCCATAGCTCTTACAGCAGCGCCCTATGGAAGTGCCGTCCATGTCACGACCTTCGGCCTGGCTGTCCTCAGTGTGGTCAGGGTCTCACAGCCCCGCCCCTCGGTGTCACCCTACGCAGCAAGCATGCTCTCAACCTATGCAGCAAGCGTGCTCCCATTGGAAACGATGTCCCGCGCCTGCCACCGCATGTGTCTATTAGTGCGTTTTAATTATTTATCTCACCCTAACATGTCAACCACCAAGTCATAAGAACCACAGGACCACCCTTCTTCTGCTGCGGCTGCAGCCTGCGTATAGCATGAGTTTTTGGGAGGATTATGCGGCACTCAGTTATGTGCTCCCCTATTTCCTATATATCGGTGTCCCAATTGCCATTGCTCTATGTTGCTGCTGCGGTTGCTGCAGTTTTATGAAGAGACGCACCATCGGCCGCCTCAAGTTCACCCAGCCGGCCGGCAATCTGCCTCCTGGACCCATTGATTTTGCTGGTGGCGGGGTTCCTCCGCCTGTGCAAGGCTATTATTGTACAGACCAGCCTCCCTTCAACGGCTTGGCTCCCTACCCTGCTCCTGCTTCGTCTCCCCCTCCTCTTGTAGTGGACATTGGCCAGGTCAAGGCGATGCTTTAAAAGACTAATATTATAATTTTGGGGGAGAAAGCGAGAAGAGGTGGTTATTGGCCTAGTGCAACTGACCCCCTCGATTTTTGAATTTGTGTGTGGCGAACACTTGCGGGCCGGCTCCACGCAATGCGGGCAAAAGAAACGTGTAAATATGTTTTCACTGAGAACAAAACCAAATAGGAAAACGACTGAGAAGAAAGAATCAACATCTTGACACCCTTTCCATCAACGAGAAACAGGAAAGGTCTCTCCTCTTGTGTGCGTGTGCATGTGTGTGTGTGTGCTTTGTTTCATTTATCATGCCGTTTCTCCGGAAGATCTCACACTTTTCCCTCCGACCGCATCTTAATTCTTTCATTCATTTCGTGCCCTAAATCTCTCACCTTCTCTCTCCATTTCCCGCTCAATTTTTACTTTGGCCCACCACCCAGACCCACCACCCCCAGCACCTCCTCCTCCCCCCCCTCTTCTTCCTCCGCGGGGAAAAGCTTTTGCAGCATCGGCAACAACGCGGCCGCCCGGCCCACATCCCGAAAGCGCAGCGTCATCAGATCAAAAGCTACGCATACACGCATCTCCGACCCAGAAGGCAACACAGGAAATTTCGGGTACCTCTGACTGAAATGCGTGAGAATCACAGTCTTGGCCTCCATCCTTCTTGCGATATCCAAGGCTTCGTCCACTGTGCTATGCTTCCGTTCGACGGCCTCGGCAGCCTTCCCACTCTCAAAGGTGGCTTCATGGATGAGAATCGTTGCGCCTTTCCCTGCTTGTACGAGGCGTTGACATGGGCGGGTGTCACCTGAGTAGACCAAGCGCCAACCAGCGACGCCGTCCAACACGACACCAAACGCAAAGGGACAATGATGGACGACTACATTCGTCAGGTTCAACAACCCCAGCTCTTGCTTCAAGAAAGAGTACGCAAACGGCGACATACGCTCTACATCGACAAGGTATTCCTCCTCCTGCCCTCCTTCCTTCCCGCCCTCCTTCCCTCCGTCGTCATTACAGTACCATCGCACCGCCGGATCCCACTTTCGGAACTCACGGAGCCAAGCCAACATAGGCCTTGGGGCCAGGACAAGGAGGGGAGGCGGCTCTCCACCCGGGAGGGCTAGACGTGCAGCAGCCTGCCGTCGTGCCACCAGCACTTTCATCAGACCTAGGTGGTGATCGGCGTGAGGGTGGGAAATCCAGATAGCCTTCAGATTGACCAGTACATGTGAGAGGGCGTCGCCTTCGTACAGAGCAGCAAGCTGGCCTAATGAACCCTCCCCCACATCTAAAAGCATGCCCTTGGCCGTGTCCTCTTCTTGAGTTTCCTGTCCACCCTGCCCCTCCCTCCCTCTCCTCCTCCTTTTCCCACTGCCTCCAATCCGCAAGTAAATCCCCGAAACATTCCGGTACTTGGACGGAATAGCCGACCCTGTGCCCAAAAACACAATCTCCACCTCCTCCTCTCCCTCCTTTCCTACCTTCTTTTCCTCCTCTTCCTCCCTCTCCTCCTCCTCCGCTGTGAGCGGCGGTGGGAGCACCACTTGACGGATCTCTGCATCGTTTCGAAGCTCCTCTTCCTCCGTGTCGGCCACGTCTCCCAGCACGCCCGACTCATCCACCCCTTTCCTATTCTCAGGCAACAATTGATATTTCATCAAGTTCTTCCCCCACACCACATTCATCTTCTCTGCCCCTTCCTCCTCCCCTCCCTCCTTCCCTTCCTCCCGCGGAAGAAGAAAAGCAGACGGAAGCGAAGGTGCTGCTGCTCGAGGGAAGATCACTGGATCCAATAGATGCAATCGGAGGTTGTTCAAACGTGCGGCGCGATAGGGACTTTGATGTGCCCCTAATGGCAAGGCAGCGAGAATGTGTGTAGTAGAAGGCCCAAAACTCTTCATCCACTTTTGGTATAAGGGAGTATGAACAAGCGCGGCGGACGTGTAATGCACCATGCAAGTGAGGTGCCGTGCATCTGCAGAAGCAGTAGCAGTAGCAACGGTGCCTAATGCAGCTTCAAGCCATGCTGTGGGTGGAGGCAAGGCTAGGAGAGAAGAAGGAC
>AFGL01013783.1:0-24481 GCA_001614225.1 Nannochloropsis limnetica | reverse complement strand
AGGCAAGGAGTAGTGACAAGGAACCTGAAAAGTGAGTTTCCATCAACTGCTCTTGACTCAGAACTCAAATAGGCTTATCTCTCATACCAGCGTGGAGCTTGGGACATAAATTACTCGGATTGTACCGAGTCAGGCGGCGCGCACGTCGGATGGAGTCATTCGAGACTCCAAGGGCCTTTCGGAAGTGCAAGGGCTAGTAGGCTGAAAGTGTGTCGCCATCCACTACAATGCGACTCAGACATAGTCCGACATTTCCATGCTGCCATCGTCTTGTCTCGACCCTATAAACTCGAGAAATTTCATTTGGCTGCGGTGAGCATGCCGGGGTTGGCGTCCTGGTGGCTCCTAGAGTGTTCCGCCTAGAGTGTTCCGGGAATGGAAGTAGAAAGGCTATGGAGGCCAGCGGTTGAAAAAATCACCCGAGTACGCGATCGAGACACCGCCCTGACACTTCCGTGTTACCGGCAAGTGGTCTAAGGCAAGGATTATCGATTAAACTCAAATGCGTGTGGTGCGCAACTCGGGTTCTCGGAATGCTACCAAAAAGGACAGCTTTCAGGTGGAGAGGAGGAGCACGGAATCAAGGACTATAGAACCCCACTACTCCAAGCACGGGATCTTGACATCGCTTCGTCAATGCCATACTATGAACATGCAGTTGAATTTTCCAGGTCAGTATTCATGCTAAGCGAGCGACGCGCATGTCGGTTGGTGGCCTTAGAGCTCCCACTTGTTCTTATGTTCTTTCTCCTCGTCCTTCCCCTTCTGGAGGCTAAAATCTCACAGGAGTCATTAGTGCATCTTGACTTTTAGCTCTTGCTTCCCCTTTTGCGGAGGGGTCCAGGACGCCCCAGAGTACCATCCCAGCGTGCGCGCCACAGGCCTTTGAATTTTTCTGACTCAGAAGTGACAGGTTGGCATGCTGATAGCACAGAAAGTTGGAGCGATTCTGGGGCGCGTGAAGATGGTGGTCTCACTTTCAGGTTCCTTGTCACTACTCCTTGCCTTACCATGGGTTGCTGGAGCTCGAGCACCTGTTTCCGATATGTGCGCCGCCTGGCTTTGTAGATTCTGAGTAGCCTACACACAAGACTCCTTAATAATAGCACGAAGATGGCTGAAGTATGTCTGAGTCGTGGGCAGTACATGGGGACTCGTTTCCAGCCTCCTTGTCACTGCGCCTTTCTTTCCTAAAAGGCCTTTGTGGTCCCGAGCTCCTGTTTCCGGTATGTGTGCCGCGCGGCTTTGTACATTCTGAGTAGCCCAGGCCCCAGGCTCCCTGCTGGTAGCATAGAGATGGCTGAGCTATGTCTGAGGCGCGCGCACTACCTAGTGAGGTCCCTCTACCAGCCTTTTTGGCATCATACCTGTCCCGGGATCCAGAGGCCACAACACCCTCAACTAAGCACTTGCACCGCATGCAATTCAGCCAAATCGATAGCGCTGGACCTGGATTACATACTGAAAAGACGGCGCAACGCGTTTGAATCCGAGATCGCGAACACGTTTACCAGCAAGGTCCCCAATTTCAGCTTCGTAGGTCCGAAACCATTTCTGGAGGCTCCAGAACCCCACAAGCTCCCTCGAACAAGCAGGCGCGCCGCATGCATTTCAGCTGAATCGATAGTTTAAGTAAAGTAGTTACCTGGGCTACACATTGATAGCACACACTGATGACGGGAGATCTCGCGCGCACTAAGTAACAAGGTCCCTATTTCAGCCTGTAAAGCACCATTCATACGACGGACACTCAGGAGTCGCCACAAAAAAATCGGCATGCACGCCGCATGCAACTCTGTTCAATCGATGGCCCCGGATGTGGGCTACACGCTGGTAACATGCGCGACGTGTTTGAAGTCGGGATCACGAGCACTCACTAGCAATAACCCAAATTTAATCTTGTTTGGCCCTGTAGCCTCCTTGAGGGTCTTCGCGGATTTTCGAGTCAAGCGATTCCTGCCATACAAGCTTCAAAGGACAGGAATTTGAAATTGAAATTGAGAGGCAAAACGAAAGAAAAAATATATGCACCTATCGAGACATTATATTGATTTAGTTGCTTTATGTTACTTACAAGCGATGCTTTAACTATTATACACTGACCCTACTTCTTCGCCCCGTCGACCTCCCCCTTCTCCTCCCCACCCTCCTCCCCAACCTTGCTGCCTTCCGCCGGGAGCAAGGAAAGAAAAGGCAGAGACAACAGGCTGCTCAGGTTGCAAATGGCGACGAGCAAGCCCAAATTCTGAAAATTGCTCTCGGTCACACCCAGCGCGGAGGTCAAAAGCGCCCCCAGCTCTGCACCCACGGCCCCCGCGCCGTTGAACACGCTCATCAGCGTCGCAAAGAGCGTACCCTCAATGCCTGGAGGACACAAGCGCGCAGCCAAGACCAGCGTGGGCATGAATGCTATTTGGCCGAGCACGGTCAGGACCACGCTGTCGCCGAATGTGAAGAGTTCGTTGGGGATGCCCAGGCCCGTGTTGAGGTGGTAGACCAAGATGAGCTGCGTCAAGCCCAGCTGTGGTGTTGGAAGAGGAGATGGTAAGAGAAGGACAGAAGACGGGTAAGTTAGAGTGGTTCGGACTGCCAAAACGCAAAGAAAGCACTAATGCAGATAAAAAAACATGGTCAGGACCGATTGGAAATAATTGAGCATGATTTAGATAATGCCTGGAAAAAATGATGAAACATAAAGAAAAAAGTCTCCTACCCCTTCTACGTACCGGCACTGAAGCAAGCGTGGTCCACAGGAGAATTTTGGCAATGGGCACCTCCCGCAGATAGCGCTGGTAGAGCCAAACCCCGGCCAGGGAGGCGATGCTGGTGCCCAGGCGCACCCGGCCAAGGAACTCGGGCTGCATGTGTAGCTCGTTCGTGAGAAAATAAAAGAAGGCCGAGTCACTGGAAGGACTGCCTTGCCACAAGACCAGGAAGAAGAGGGGGAGGTACACGGATTTCTGCGTGAGGGCAGACCACAACAGCGTGGCCTGCTCCTTGGCGAGGCTGACCGAGCTGGTGTAATCAAACGACAGGCGCGTCTCTTGGATAGCCAGCGAGATGAGCGTCACCAACAAGGGCAACGCCGCCGTTATACCAAACACACCCCTCGTGCCAATCGTCTCCAGCAAGGCCCCCGAAAAATACGCGCTGATAATGCCTCCTATGGCCGAGCTGCCCCAGCACAAGGACTGCAAGCCACCCGCCAGCTTGGGATCCCCATCGGGGCCCGCCGCCCGAATCTTCTCCACCACCAGAGAATCAGCCACCACATCACTAACCGCCACCGAGAGTGAGCCCAACGTGATTGCCAGCGTGGCCGTGCCCACCGAGTCCACCACGCCGGGGGAGGCCAAGGCCGAGTAGGAAAGCGCCCCCAAGAGACCGGATAGCGCTAGGTAGGACCGTCGTCGGTACCCGCCCAAGGGGAACCCGTCAGACAAAAAGCCGTACAGAGGCTTGAGAAGCCAAGGCGCCGAAAATATGCCTGTGAGCGCAGCGGACTCGGCAGGAGACAGGTGCAGGTCGTCCTTGAGGTAAAAGGTGGTGGCCAAGCGGGCCAAGCCGATGGCGCCTTGCACAAAGTACACAACCAAGATGGCGTACACGTCCGGTGAGGGCTCCACGCCCAGGAGCAGCTTGTCACGCACCACCTGGGGCCAGGATAGCGGTGTAGTAGGTGTGGGGTTCGAGGTGTCCTTGCCCTGCATCAGCATCGTCGTCGGGGTCGTGCGTCTTCTTCTTGCCATTGCCCAGGACGCCGACGGCGCTGCGCAGGCATGACGACGAAGAGGCTGCTGTTGCAGAGAGGTCAATGGGAAAGGAGACGGGCCAAAGGCTTGCACGGACGAGAGCACCAAGGCCAAAAGCAGCATCGGCAGCAGCACCACGACCTCCTCCCCCCATCGCCTCCGCGGACGTTGCTGCATGCTTGCTCTTGTTCCGCGCCCTCGGTGTGACGACGCGACCCGATGAATCTAGGCTTTGCCTTGCTTCCCCTGCGAGTGGTGGTAACAAACGAAGCGTGTGAGACTTGGCGTTGGGGAAAGGAAACATTCCAAGGCATAGAACAAACAGTCGCAGTGTGCTGCGCGTGCTGCTTTTTGTGTCTCATTCCCTCATCCTCCCGTCCGAGTCCCGCACACAGTGCTCTCGACTGGATTCTCCAGCCAGGCCACGCTGCATTCTCGCTCATGCCGCCACCTCGCCTCCGAGGAAGTGCAGGCAATTCGCGGCTCTTGTTTTTTTGCCCACCACGTCCTGACCTCCACAATTTGCCCCCCGCCTTTTTTGCCCCAGGGCATAGTGTGGGAAAGCGTGGCATGGGGGGTGGGTGGCTGCCGTGCTTGCAATCGTCATGATGCAAACACGAATCCTTTGCGCCACCAGTACCCCCAACGAAGAACCAAGAAAAGCCCCCACGCGCCTCCGTCATCCCTTCCCATCCACCCCCCTTCCCTTAGGTGTTGCTGATGTGGTGGCTGTGGGCTGCAGCCACGACACCCAGGCCTCCCCAGCGTCCCCGCCAAGCCAGCGTGGTGTTGCATGCGGGGGTGTTCATCCAGCAAACCAGTGGCCAGGGAGCGTGCGAGCCAGCGCTGATCTTTGGTGGCTCTGGCTCGAGCTTAGGAACGAGTGGAGACGCGCCTCCTTGCGTACACACGATTCCAGGGGGTGGGGAGCCCTTTGGCTGGCCCTGGCGCGGCAGACAGCACACCACGGACCACCCTCGACAATGCTGCCCACGAGCCACTCCCCACCACTAGCGCCACGGCAGCAGGGAATGCGGCAAATAACCACCGCGCTTTTGTTCTTGTTCTTGTGCTGTTGCGCCCCAAGCGCCCCCCAAAGGCACACGGCCAGCAGCCCCACACACTCTTCCAGCCTTCACTCACGCACCACCACCCAACCCTCCCCACCCCCTCCACTCACAGACCGTCGCGCTCCCAGTCGCCACCCTCCCCAGCAAAGATGCAGACCCCCATCAGCAACGTGCACGCCAAGATGATGGCCCTGTCCGAGAAGAAGGGCAAGACCTGGAACGACGTGGCCATCGACTGGATGGCGGGCGGTATCGCGGCCGGTGTCTCCAAGACGGCCGTGGCCCCCATCGAGCGTGTCAAGCTCCTCCTCCAGACCCAGGACGCCAACCCCAAGATCGCCTCCGGGGAGATCGCCCGTTACTCCGGCGTTGTGAACGTGCTGGTGCGCGTGTCCAAGGAGCAGGGCGTGCCCGCCTTGTGGCGTGGTAACGCCGCCAACGTGCTGCGCTACTTCCCCACCCAGGCCTTTAACTTCGCGTTCAAGGACACCTTCAAGGCGATGTTCCCCAAGTACGACCCCCAGACGCAGTTCTGGGCCTTCTTCGGCTCCAACATGGCGGCCGGTGGCCTGGCCGGTGCCGCTTCCCTCCTGATCGTGTACCCCTTGGACTTTGCCCGTACCCGTCTGGCCGCTGATCTGGGCAAGGACGGCGCCCGTGAGTTCAACGGCTTGGTGGACTGCCTGAAGAAGGTGGTCAAGTCCGGCGGCCCCATGGCGCTGTACCAGGGCTTCGGCGTGTCCGTGCAGGGCATCATCGTGTACCGTGGCGCCTACTTCGGCCTGTACGACACGGCCAAGGGCGCGCTCTTCAAGGACGAGGCCAGCTCCGGCATCCTCTACCGATGGGCCATCGCCCAGGCCGTGACGGCCGCGGCCGGCATCATCTCCTACCCCCTGGACACCATCCGTCGACGACTCATGATGCAGGCGGGCGGCAAGAAGCTGTACAACGGCACCATGGACTGCATCAGCAAGATCATCCAGAACGAGGGCCCCAAGGCCTTCTTCAAGGGTGCCTGGTCCAACGTGCTGCGCGGGGCGGGTGGCGCCTTGGTCCTGGTCTTCTACGATGAGATCAAGAAGGCGCTCGGCGGCAAGTCCGACGGCGGCTCCGAGTAAGGCGTTACTGTGCTAGGGCCTAGGGTCGGCAGGCACGCTCATTCACCTTCACACATCACCTCATTGTCACCATCATCGTCATTTTGTCATCTACAACCACCAATTTTATAAAGCCAAACGCGGACAGTAGAGTAGTGTTTTTTTTGGCCGAGAAGAGGCATGCGCGGGAGGAAGGAAGAAGGAAGGGGAGGGGGAGGAAAGGGTGGGGATGCCTGGGGTATCGGAAGGGTGTCGTACACGTTTTTGGAAGGAAGGAGAGAGGAGAGGAGGAGGGGGGACTTATTGTACCCTTTTTTTTTTGTGTCTGTGTGTGTTTGTGTGCTTGTGTATGTGTAGTCGGATGTTTGTGTTGGTGGCCCTTAGAGACATGGGGGTGTGAGTCAAGAACAGTTTTTCAGGGGTCGGGTAAAGCATTCCACCCCCCACACCGCCCAGCCCTAGGGGTTGGCCACTCCACTGCAGGTGCATCTGTCGGGGACCACCAAACACTCAGGCTTACATGTGGGAGGAGAAGCAAGATGAAAAGAAAAGAAAAAGAAATTGGGAACAAACAACGATTGGAACTATTTCACATACCTTTGGCTTTTTACTTTTTGCTTGCTTTGAGGAAGAGGGTGGGAGGTCGATGACGAAGGATCATTTGTGTTAGGCCTTTGTTTTAATTGGCAGGCATTCAAAAGCGCTCTCACACTCATGTTCATCTCCTTTGTCCTCTTGTACAGGCCCACACGCACAAAGTCAGGGACGGAGTGCACACACAGTGAGACCGCAGGTCAAAGCAACGCCTCGACCACCACGTCGCAGCCCGCAGCCAACCTCTGCCTTACCACCACCACATATAAAACGATCACAGCCCAAACTAGGATGCCATCACCACCACTACAACGATCCTGGCACTCACTAGCCATGCTGGTAGTGCTCGTGGTGCTTGCGCTTTTCCCAGCCTCTTCCAATGCCTACACTCTGTCATCGTCATCCTGCCCCCGGCGGCAACGGGCGCTAGTCATGAAGGCAGGGGAGGCAGAGGCAGGAAGCGAGAGGCCCTTGTCCCAGTCCCCTTTGGCGTCGTGCAGTCGTGCGGACGTGCTTCGCGGAGGGTTTGCCGTCCTGTCAGGTACCACGTTGACATCTCTCGTAGCTGCTCCATGGGGCGTCCGACCTGCCTCCGCCGCCGAGGAGGAAAAGGAAAATGTGGAGTCCTCCACCTTCATTCCCTTTGTCGCCTCCAGCAAGACCTTTACCTTTGACTACCCTGACTCTTGGAAGCTGGCCCCCAAGCTAGTGCAGACGCATCAAGAAGAGGTAAGACGACAGGTGGGGATCGGAGCAAGGCGAAAGCGCAGACTGAGAGCTCACGCAATTTTGCACGTACTATCATGATCATAGGTGACGCTCAAGAGCACCGTCCAACGAGGCTTTTCCGCGGGCGTAGCGGTAAGTGAAGGGAGGGCAAGGATAGGGAAAGAAAGCGCGATATGGCAGAAAACATCATGACACAGACATTCACATTCTTCCTCTCTCTCTATTTGCCAAACGCAGGTGGATCCTGTCCGGATCGAGCGCATCGAACAAACAGGCACGCCTGCCGAAGTCGGTGGCCGCATCGTCAACCTAGAAGGCAAGAAGGAGGGCGTCCAAAAGGTGGAGCTGCTGGACAGCGCACAAGAAGGCAACTACTACACATTCGATTACCGGGTGGAGTCGACCCGGGGCAAAAACCGCTTTCTCGCCAAGGCCGTCATCAACGCCCAGAAGCTGGTCGTCTTCACCGTGCAGGTCCCCATCCCCGCCTACGAGCCCAATCAGGCCATCATCAACCACATGCTTGCCTCCTTCCAGGCACCACCACCGGCCGAAGGCAGGTGACGAAGTAATGTGATTTTAGGAGGAGCCGAAATGAAGGAAGGCTGAGGGAGCACGTGCGTATTTAGATTAGAGTTGAAAACACATAGAAAGAAATAGTGTCCGAGACGCAAATTGATATCTAGGGACCAGATCTTTCTTTGTTTTGTGTGCCGCGAGAGCGTTGTGTTTTTTCTTTTGCTTTTCATTTATGCGAGCGAAGGACAGTACACAACAGAACTACTTCCTAACCCTACCCTACCCTTTGCACCCAATATGCAAAACTCAAGACGAGGCAGCAGCAGGAGGCGCAGCAGGCGTGGTGGGGGCGGTGAACTTCCGCCAGAGCTGGTAACTGCCCGTGACGGCCATGAAGGCATTGACACTGAAGAGGTTGTAGTTGACGGGCGTGATGACGAAGCTGTACCGCGACCAGATGATGCCCGTGGCGGTCACCGCTGTAGTGCGTGTAGCGAGGGGGGGTGAAATGGGTTGAATGAAACCCTTATAGATTAGCGTGGGCCGAACGTGGGCCGAAACAAAACCAGCAGCAGGGTCATATTCAATGTGCTTCCGAACAGGCAAAAGAGAAAGAGGGAGATGGAGAGAGAGGGAGGAATTGCCTTGCTCTTTTTGATGCACTTACCAAGTTGCTGGGGCACGGAAATGAACTCGGCTGGCCGGTTAAAGTCAGCAATATTGGCCAATGAAATGCCCCACTTGAAGGAGGGCGCCCAGAAATGAACTGCGTGGGTGAGTTGAGGTTAGGGGAGGAGTGAAAGTGAGAATAAATACGGACAACGTCTCGGGGGATATTTTCCTTTACCCGAAGTGACAAGAACAGCGTTGCAGGGTGTAGTGATGTTTGCGAGAACGTACAGCATGCAGGCACATTTACTAGGACGATGCCTTGGACGTTGGTAGTCCAGAGGGGATGTGAGGGAGGAAACACGAGCATCAAGGGAACGGGGCAGGCTAGCAGCCATCCCTGAAGCAAGCACCCCACCATCCCACCAACTGCTCAACGACAGACAAAAGGCAGCATACGGCGCGTCTCGACTAGATCTAAAAGCCCCCACTATTGAAGACAGGCATGCCTACAAGGACAAGCAAGAGCACTTACTCGTAAACGGCCCAGCGGGGTGGTCCAGCATGGCCTTGATCCGTGGGTTGTTTTTCACAAATTCCACGGCCATCACTCGGGCCTTGAGGGCCGGTACAACGCTTAGTCCCATCTCTGACGCTTGTAGTGTGCTGTGTGCGACGTGCTTTTACGAGGCCGACGCGGGAGGGAAGCTGGTGAGGAAGGAAGGTCGCTGCCGCTGATGATGATGAGGAGGCGAGGGCGTCGTGCGAGAACGAGGTGGGCCGGGAGCACCGAAAGCGGAATGCCTGCGCAGGGGGTGGTGAGAGGGGTATAAAGCGGTCAGTCTAGCCATGTCGCGAGTCTGGGGTGTGTGTGCATGGGATTGGTGGTGAGGTGTGTGGCGTGCCGAGTTTTGAGGAGCAGCGAGATGCCCGAGAAGAAGACATCGCTTTTTCGCTTTCTTTCCGAACGACGCCCCCTCTTTGTGTGGGTCGTACTCTCGTACTGCCCACAACTTTGGCTTTCCAGGACCGTTTTGGCCAGTACTTCGTGTACACAAGCGTATCAATACAAAAAGTCGATCTTACGAGGCGTGCATTGGTTCAATTGTCTTTCTGACCGCTAACCAGGAGATGAAAGGAGGAACCCTAGGAGGCCGCTCAGGGAGGAGGTTAAAAGTCACTGTGGCCCCGCTTTTCATGCAATGTTGGCCGTGGAATGTTGGTATCGATGCCGTCAACAGAGAGTATAATTCTTAAACCATTGACGCTTTCAAGGGTTTTGGGTTGTGCAGGCTTTTCTGTCCTAAACGTCAAAAAAGGTGGGGCAAGCAGGGGTCAGAGGCAGAGAGGCGGTGAAAGGAAATCTGCCCACACAATCTCACGGTGGGACTCATAATGTGTTCGTGTTTCAAACCCTCCCGGGGGGTTACTTTGTTGTTGCTGCGTGAGGCTTGAGCTTGGTTGGTGTGGTGATGAGAACGGGGTAGAGAGGGAGCAACTGACGGCGAGCGAAGCAAGATGTTTGTCGATTGCTGAGGCCGAGGGTTGCCATGGGAATTAACAGTTCTCCACAAAGCATGTACCGATTGTGGCTGGTCCTTGATTGAATGAAAATTGGCACGGGTACTACATGTGGGTGAAGGAACCAGGTGAACGCATACAGTCTACAGAGAGAAAAAGTGTCTACCTGTGTCACGGACAGTTTCTGGCTGTTCCAGGTGAAATAAACACTGGTGGACTCAGTATTCGACAAGCTCACACTATGAGGATAATGGTGTGCATTTGTCTTGTTTGTGCGCATTTATAAACGCCAACTCCACACCAGCGTGATTGCAGAGACGAGCGCAATGTGCCAGGTGCTGTGGTGTATCTAGGGTACCACACAAGCATTTTTAATTGTGGAGTCCAGGAAGGGCAAAAAGAGAGAGGGTTAAATGCAAAACGAACGATTTGACAATAAGAATATCAAAGAATGCCCTGAAAAGAAAACAGGACAAGTCAAGTCATATCAATAGTCGGTGTTGGGATGGGTTTCTTTGCTTTGCTGGACGGTGATGATTTCTGGAAGCAGAGTGCTTATGGTTGCCTCTCTTTGATCTGCCTCCGCTTTCCCATATATATACACGAACGCACCCAAACGCACAAACCTCTTACAGATCACACACTTTTGTTTTCTCTATCAATGCACGTTGACTATGGCCGTTTGACGCTAAATTCATCCTTATGCGTCTTTCACACGCAAAGTAATAATCGCTCTCTTCGCAGAAGCCCTGTCAGAAGCAGAGAAAGTCTCGTCCCTCGTTAAGGCCCGCCGCCTCGCCGTCGCCGCCAACAGCACCACCGTGGCTATGTCTTGTCTGCAGGCTCGGGTTGCGCGAGGCCAGCCTTTGCCGCGCATTGCGCTGGCGCCCCCGATGGATGGGCAGAATACTGGCGAGGACGAGGATGGGGAGGAAAGCCGCCAGCTTCGGACCACCTTGGCGTTCATGTGTGGATTGGGGCGCGGGGTAGGCCGCGGGACGTGTTTCGGGTGGTGATGGACCTGGTCATGCATTCCTGGGGCCCACTTAGGCGCAAGAAAGTTGGGGCGGAGCACAAGAAAGACTAAGGATTTGTGTAAGGATCGAGGAACTGGATTTTCACGACATGAGCGAGGCGGAGCTGCGGGAATGGGTGGAAGCCAATCCGGCACGGGTCAACGACAGGGACAGGATGAGCTACACTCCATTACTTTCGGCTGCCGTCTCCATAAGCCCGTCAGGATATTGGAATCCAACACTGGTCACGTCGCTAGTGGATTGGGGGGCGGATCCTTCTATCGCAGACGACTGCTTGGTTCTCCCTCTCATGCGAAATGTTTGGGAATTCTACGTGATGGAACGCCTGCTCCAGGACCCGCGCGTCCGCGCCACGATCGACATGCAAGACGCGAACGGCGACACAGCGCTCTATTACACCTGCAAAATGCAGACAGGACAAACAGCAGCCCTCAAAATCAATATTCTCCTTCAAGCTGGCGGCGATCCGACTCTCACCAATAAGGAAGGGCAGACACCTTTGGACATAGCTCGACGAGGGACTGTTATTTTTGACATGGCTCGACGAACGTCCCATCTATCATCTTATCACCCCGCCATCGCCCCCATCGAGCACGCCCTGGCAGAAGTTGAGAAAACCTCGCTCCTCGTCAAGGCCCACCGCCTCGCCGTCGTCGCCAATAGCAACGCCGTGGCTCCGTCCTGCGTGCAAGCACGGGTGACGCGAAGTGAGCCCTTGCCGTGCGTGGCGCTGTCAGGCCCCAACAAAGGAGAGACGTGGCAAGCTCCAAGGCTTGATGGAGTTTTTCTTTGGGATGCTGCCGGTGCTGCAGGTGGGCCAGCAGAATGGCGACGAGGGGAAGAAAAGGGAGGAGGAAAACCGCAAGCTCCGGACCACCCTGGCCTTCATCTGTGGAATCGGGCATGAGGGTATGCCGCGGGACGTGTTTCGAGGGGTTTTCATGGACCTGCTCATGCCGACCTGGGACCCACTGCGCCGCAAGAGCGCTGGGACGGGGGTTAAGAAAGAGTAAGGCCCACTGGGAGATGGGGAGCAGCGACAAAACACAAAGCAGATGCCGCTTGCTACGGCAACCTCAACACATTTGTGGAGCCGTGCAGCGATAAACTGCCGTCCCGTGGCCTTAGGCTAGCCGACTGGAGTGGTGCTGCCAGCAGTTTCAAAGGAAGGGAGGCTGGGACACAGGCACGGGGAATGGAGGCGGGGGCCCGAGAAGGATTTAGTGAGACTACGATGTGAAGTATTTGTGTGCGTAATTTTTGTTTGTAAGGAGCCATTCGAGAAGTCAGAAAGAGAATGTCAAGGAGGGTGATACCTAGAGAAACGACGACCCAATTTTATATGTCTGATTAGAAGATCATCCCAACACGCCAGCAAGAATTTTAGTACGTACATGCCGCGATTATTACTTTGCGTGAAAGACGCATAAGGCTGAGTTTGAAAGTAAACCATCAAGCGGCCATAGTCGACGTGCATTTATAGAGGAAACAAAAAAAATAAGACTTGAAAGTGTTGTCTGTGATACGGTATCGATTTCTTTGATTTTTCCTTTACGCCGCTTGTGCACAAGTCAAGCTGACGACGTGCTGCACGCAAGGTCATGCTCTTGCGCCTGCATTGGCGTCCTCCGCCGCTCCTTTTTCTCGCCGCTGGTTTGGCTAGCATAACACGACCATGTTTGGGGAGTGACTTGGTATGGTTTGGGAAGGGCAGTCGTTCGTTTTTCCACCGGAAGTTAGTAGTAGTATGTGGATGTTGTGAGGGAGAGGTCGCATGCCGGGTAAAAGGTGATAGAGAAAGGGCCGCGATACTTAGGCAATATTTATAACTCCAAAAAAGAAACAAGTGATGACGTGTGGCTGCCTATCAGAGCGTTGTCGTTTGGAGGATCACAGATATAAGTAAATAAGTACATTTCTTTTTCTTGGTCCATCTCCCTTCCACCCCCTGAGTTTGTTTGATACTGCTTCCCCCTTTCTTTTTACAATACGCACATACAACTCTTATAAAACACATACATATCAGCAGAAATTCCTGCTACAAAGTCGACAAGATGCCCCCGCGGCCGGTGGTGCTATATTCTCATGCCTTGTCCTTGCTCGCCCTGTGGTCCTCCGGCAGTGGCCTCCGGGCCATTCTCGTCGCCCGAAGACATTGGCAAAGAAAAGCCGGAGGATGAGGAAGACGACGACGAAGACGACGAAGAAAAAGAAACCAACCCCAAGCCCGCGCCCGCCTCCGAGACAGTCCTGAAAGGCGACAACGGCGGCGAGTAAACCGAGGCGGCGACAAAGCTGCGACGCGCGCCCTCGTGCTTCTTGACGAGCTCCCGGAGCTGGTCGACGACGGAATCAAACGTGGGCCGGAGGGCGGGGTCTTGCTCCCAACAGACGCACATAAGTGTCACCAGCTCGCTTGGTATGTCGGGATCGATTCGGGGTCTTAGGCCGGCCACCACGCGAGAGAGAAGCTGCACGGGTGTCACGTTCAAGTAGTAGTATGGGTCTCGGCAGGACCACAGCGCCCAAAGGAGAACGCCGAAGGAATACACGTCCACCGACTCGGACATGTTCGTCGTCCCCACCGCCATCTCTGGACACATAAACGCGGGCGTCCCCACCTGTGGTAGGGAAGTGGAGGGAGGGAGGGAGGGAAAGAGTGAGGAAGGGATTGCGAACCATGGAGCATGAAGAGCGCGATGCCCGGGAAAATAAAGCTACTTTTTGACAAGCCCTCCCCACGACTGCACCCTCGTACCCACCTGGACCGTCATTTGCGGGTTGTCCTTGCTCAGCAGTTTGGAAAGGCCAAAATCGCAAATCTTGAAATTCCCGCGTTCGTCCACCAGAATGTTCTCCGGCTTCAGATCCCGATGCACGACATGACGATCGTGGAGGTAGGCCATGCCGTTGGCGACCTGGAAGGCAACCCGGTAAAGCTCCGCGGGCGCCAGGCGGGTGCCTTGGGTGTGGTGCTGCTGCAAAAGACGCTGCAAAGTGTGCTCGCAATACTCCGTGACAATGTAAAAGTCTCCCGCGTGGTAACAGACCCCGTAAAAGCGGACGACATGCGGGTGGTGGAGCTTGGAGAGCAGCTCTGCTTCCTGCCGGAAGAACAAACCGAAGAGCGCCGGATCGCAGCGGCCCTGGAGTTTCTTTATGGCCACCAGCTCGTCGAAGAAGAGGCCTCGGTAAACCAACGACGAATTGCCAGCGCCGATGCGCGTCCCTATCTCGAGCTTCTCGAAGTCAATGAGCCAATCCGCCGCGTCCGAGCCCAGGCTAGACAATGCCTCTTCCATGCCCTTCAGCTCGGGACACTGCTCCAACAGTTTCTTTCGCAGCGCCGGATCCAACCCACTACTGCCCCGCGACCGCCGCCGACCATGGCCCCGCTTCTTGTTCGCTCCGCTGCCGCCCTTCCCCAACAGCCCCACCTGGGCCCCGCGCCCACTGTCTTTGTCGTCATCGTCGTCATCATCGTCGTCGTTCCCCCCCTCGCGCCAGCGGCGGTACGCCCGGAACCCAAACCCGAGCAGCCCCACGAGGAGAGCAGCAGACAAGACCACCACCAGCACCACCGCCCAGCCCCTCTCCTTCCCCAAGACGCTGCAGTCCTCCCCATAATAGCCAGCTGCGCACACACACAAGCCGTTCGGGCATTGCCAAGGCGGAACGCTGCGCCCGCTGCAAGGGGTTTCCGCCCCTCCCGGACAGGCTTGACACGTGCCCACGCCCGGGTTGAGAAAGTACCCGGCTTGACACGTTTGGCACTGTGTGTCGTCGTCCCACCCCTTGTCGCAGCGGCAACTGGTCTGCTGTTGCGCAGGGTCGCGCACGCCTGGGCGACCGTCCTCCGTCAGACCCGCCGCCTCTACTAGGTCTAGCACGCAATCACCCCTTCCGGCACACAGGCTTGGGCAAGCCACATCGCAAGCATCCCCGGCATACCCTCGCTCACACACGGCGCAGTAAACGCCGGCCCACGCACCCTCACACACGCACACATGGTTTTCTCCCTCCAGAATATCCCGTTGCTGGTGCTGGTGCTGCTGCTGGATCTCGCACGATCCGTGGCCCGAGCAAGTAAGGTTTGCATTCGTGGGACAAACAGAGCATCGCCTCGATCCGTCCAGGTCTGGATAAAACCCGACCGCACAGCTTCCACAGTCGTCTCCTGCATAGCCAACCTCGCAGGTGCAGGCGCCGGTGCCGTGCGTGCTACCGCTCCCATCGCAAGACCCATGACCCGAACAAAGTGCCACGGCGCCAGAGGTGGTGTTCAGTCCCACGCACGGCTCGCAGCTGGAGCCCCAATAGCCAATCTGACATGTCCCGCACGTGTTGCTGTCACTGGTCCATCCCGGGTCGCACTCGCATCGGCCTTCCACACAAACCCCGTGGCCCAGGCAATCGTCGAGGCAGACTCGAGAAGCATTGAGAGCGACCCACCCCAAATACACCCCGTCTTTCCAAAGAGTGGTCTGATAGACTTTCGCCACATTCGCAGCAAAAGAAGAGCTGTTGACATTCTTGAGAGTAGGCACATAGGTATCCCACGCCTTTGGAGGCGCCCGCTTTTTCATCAGGTCGGCATTAATGGCTGCGGGTCGATTGGGTGCATTGCGCCGCATCGCTTGGCGGAACTGCTGCTGCTGCGGCCTTGCATTATTCCTTCCTATCGGTCCCCCCCCTCTTCTCGAACGAGCACCGTGGCCCTCATCAATGTCACTGCTGGCGTCCGGCTGCTGCTCGTCATCCACGTCATTCAAAATGCTGGACAAGATGATGGGCGTAGACCGAAAGGCACGGGAGAGGCCCACTGTGCCCTGGGGCTCCAAGAGCGGCGTCCAGGCCACCTCCCAATTGTTGTGTCCGAGAACTAGATTGCTGTTGCTGCTACTGGTACTCCAAGCACGCCAGTCCACGTGGATCAAGCCCGTCCAACTGCCCGTCTCGCCCAGATTATACACATTCAGAACAGCGTACGTCTCGGTCACCTTGGAAAACGTCAAGGCAAAGGACAAGGGCGGCGTGCTCGCCATGGCATTGCGCGCCGTGGCAACGACCACTGGCGGGTCTCTGAAAGGAAGGGGAAATTCTATGACTAAATCCCCCGCAAAGTCCTCAATGGGCTCGGGAGGCACAGGTACCTGCCCACCTTCGCTTCCCATCCCTCCCGCCGCCGGGGGGAAGGAAATGGGGTCCCAGGCAACCCAAGAAACGAGGACCATGGCGTCGCGCCACGGCAAGACACCTGCGTCGATGGCTTCGACGAGAATTTTGAAACCTGTTGAACCAACGTCTAAGGTGCTGGCAGCAAATACTAATATTTCCCCGTCGTCCCCCTCATCTCCCGAGTCGTCGTGACGGCCCCGTCCCGGGGAGCCGTCGACCGTGCGAAAGAAGGGCGTGCACACCACCAATGGGATTTGGTTCTGAAAAGGCTTGGTGAATCTGACTTCCACAACCACGCTCTGCGCCCCCGACACCAAGGTGGCCTCCGGAGCTGGCACCAACACCGTGCCCAATTCCTCCACCTGCTGCGCCTGCTTGCTGCTGGTCGTGGTAGCCGGGTTTGCCGGCAAAGGAAGTGCTGCAGCGTAGGTGTGAGGGGCCGAAGGCTCCTGGCCGCAAGCAATTTTCACACACAGCACCAGCACCAACGCCGCCACCCAGCACGCCTTCGCCATCCTCCTTTGAAGCATTGCCCGCTGTTGCTGACCCATCTAATTGTGCCGGCGGCGCACTCCTGCTGCTGGTCTTGGGTGTGCCCAGGACAACCTCGTGGGCCGCATCATTCAAAAGGGCGGGGGGAAGCTTGTGAGAGCCGGCCGGTAGCGCACGCCAAAACGTTGGGCTTGGCTGGATTGCGTAAAGACAGCCACCACCTAGGTGACGCCGTAGCCTGTGGGTGGGTGGTGGGTTTGTTGTGTTCATAAAATAATCAGTGTGGTTTTGGCCATTGTCATTCAAGTTGTTGCCTGCCTTGGCCGAATGTGATGATGCGCGGATCATCGAGACACCATTGACTTGTTGCTGGATTGCCAACCCCTACCCCACCCACCACACCCACAGGCACCAGCAGCACCTTCAACGTTGAGAATGACCCAGCCAGCATCATCCACAAAGGCCATTCAGGTCACGTGGTCGCAGCTTCGGCGGTAAGTAATAGTATGCAATTGGGGAGGGGATAGACGCGGGGGGGAGTGAGGAGGCTAAAGCGGAGAAAGATCTGTGTGTCTGTGTATTTAGAGGAGAGACAAAGTAGAACAGGCCACGTGTGGCAGCAGCAGAGCCAACGCCGTGGGGTTGCTTTTGCTGTCCCCCGTTAGACCCCTGTTTCGCGCTTCGCAAGCAAGCTTTTGCTAGGGCAACATGCCCTCCCTCCCCTCCCTCCGCCCGTGGCCTTCTCATGAGCACCAAGGGGACATGCTTAATGTTTCATCCTTCGGCCGGCTTCCAAGCTCTATCCGACCCTTTAACATAGAGATTCAATGGACCTGATTACCCAGTCTCCTTGTCACTTTCTGCAGCGGAACGCCTCCACATTGACGGAGCTACCATGGTGGTGTCGCAGTCGGAGCACTAGCGATTAATGTATAGTAACTCGAGCCATGTAACTCATGACGCCAAGTAAAATCCATATATACCACAGTGGCCATCATGCAAGACAACAACAGAGACGGCGCGGACACTCGAAAGGAGAGCATTGCACCCGACTAACTAATCTCCACTCTTCCCACCCTCCCTCACAGTTTGTACGATTTTGATGATAAACCGAACGCCAACGGGGGTTACGGGAGCATCTTTGTAGGGGTCAAGCGTGAGACGGAGGAGGAGGTCGTTCTCAAGACCGTGAATATTCATTCCTGTGCCTTTAGGCGCTTCCGCCTCCTCTCCCAACAAAACGTAGAAGAATTGCGGAAATATGTGGCTCGGGAGTGGAATTTCCTTGCCACCTTGTCGCACCCGCACATTGTCTGCGCCAAGGACGAGAATTTATACCGTGTCAAGAGTCCCTGTCGCTGCGGCGGCGACCACACGCCGCTAGCGAGTGGCGCTGAACCTGGCCAGCCGGAAGACGACGTCTACGTGATGGTGATGGAGCGGATGACGAGGGACCTGTACGACGAGATGCACTACTGGCGGGCATACCGTCCTTCGCCGACGCGGCTCAAGCTCACCTCGTTCTCCCAGCTCATCCACAGCCGCCTTCCCCCTCGCCTCGCTCGTTCGATTGTGTACCAAATAGCCACCGCCATCGATTATCTGCACCAAACCCCCATCTTGCATCGCGATCTCAGCTGGGGAAACGTTATGTTGCGCCGCAACACCACCACCGGCGGCGTCATTGCCAAGTTAATCGACCTAGGACTTTCACGTGATCTGCCGAAGACGTGCTCTGGGCTTTCAGTGGAGAACATAGGCACGGTGGCCTTTGCCGCTCCTGAACTTCATATTTCGGAGACGCGAAACTGTGGGTATGGTACGCGGGTGGATGTCTGGAGCTTAGGCATTGTCTTGTACCTGTTGCTGACTGGTAACAGTGATCCGAACGAGAGGGGTTTGCGCTTCCGCAATGTGATAGATGCGCTGGAGAACGACCACGACGATTGCGTGGCCCAACGAGAGGGGCTGGACGGGGGAAAGGAGGGCGGCCATGACAACCAAGCTCCAATCACTTGTCTGTTTTGCGAGGAACTGCTTAACACACGCTTTGTGGAGAGTGGGGGCGGAGACTCCATGATAGTGAAGCGAGAATCGCTTTCGTTGCTGGAGGGCATGTTGAAGGTGACGCCAGACGAGCGTTTCACTATCAAGCAAGTACTGGGTCATCCCTGGCTTGCGGAGGAACGGGCGCATGACCCCAATCCGGTCGACACGGAGGAAGAGTCGCTTTTGTTTCGCATTCCACGCACCCGCCGGCGGCCACAGCAGTCGCAGCAGCACCACCAGCACCAGCACCAGCAGGACAACAGCTTGAACGCGGCCACGCCCATGGACGAGGACGTCGACTTCCACAATGGGGACCCCGACGTGGCTGCTTCTCTCCCGCCCTTGGGAGTTTATGTTAAGCGTTTTGAATACCCCTACCTCCGCGACCCCACCGCCAGCATCCTCTCCTCTTCCTACCGGAACGGTACACACCTGGTCAAGCTTGGGGACGTTACTACGTTTGGCGGAATCTTGAGCCGCGTGGGCGTGCCGGACGGGGAACGCATGCTCCAATTCATGGGCCCTATCCCAAAAGAGGACGTTGTGGTAGACCTGGCTGCCTGCATCCCCCGCCGTGTGCGTGGCGTCTACTTCAAACGCGCCTTCCTCGCCTTGCTGGACCAGCCGAATACCCGGTGCTCGGTCTATCACATCTACAAAGGCTTGAGGGGGGAGGTTCTGGACATGACGGGCAGCCGGAGCTTGATTGTGCCTCTCCTTGGCTTCGACGTTCGGCTGGAGGCAGGCTCTATCTTCCAGGCCGTTTTGGGCGACGCGGCCCGGAAGCGGTGGGTGTGGCAGCAGTGGCTGAGCCTTGCCTACCACTTGGCGCAAACCACGTCCCTGGAGTCCTTGTCGTTGTCCTCGTGGAAGCAATCCACGTTTCGCCTCATCAAGGAGGCGTGTGCGGCCGAGGGCAAGAACCAGCTTCTTGCGGAGCTGGCGGATGACGCGGCGTGTGAGGCCCGATTTCATGAGCAAGGCCGGCGGCTGGAGGCCATGTGTTTGCAGGGGCTGGTGTGTCTGAACCATTCATTGGTCCCCACCGAGAAGCGGAACGCATTGGAACGAGGCTTGGAAGAGTTAAGTCGTCGTCTGGCCGCTTTTACCTTTAGTTCGGCGAGGCAAGGGAGGGCGCAAGAAGCGTTGGAGGCCGTACTAAAACGAGAGGAGGAGTGGAAGCTACAGGTGCAGGCGCAAGAGCAGGGTATATGTGATTTGGTTGGATCGTTGGGGAGGATGTTGCTGGGCTTGCTGGGTCACGAGGAGGGAGGAAAAGCAGTAGTGGCGGTGGCGGCTGATGAGGCGGAGGAGATGTATTTGGCGCTGCTCTTCATGGTGAGCAACCAAGAAAAGGTCCTGCTGGACATGGCGGAGAAGGGCCAAGGGGGGAAGGGGGCGATGGAGGGGGGGAGTGGCAGTTTGATCAATCGCGTGGACGTGAGCAATAGCCTGGACAGCTTGGAGCTGGTCTTGGGCAAGCTCCATCAGCCGTGAGGGGGAGGAGAGGGGATGTGTATGATGATGTCTAAAGCCAAAAGTAATGTAAAAAAGAGTGAACGAAAATGGTTTTGATTGCGGAGTGCTGTTGACATGTACTTTTTCTTCTTTGTTTGTTTGGTCCCTCTTGCAGGCGTTTCTCTCCTCTCCGTATTCCTCTTTCCACCTCGAAAAGCTTTGTGCTCGTTTGTGGGCATCTCTCTCCTCCTAGACTCCTCCCTCCCACCTCGAGAAGCACTCCTCGTCTTTTGGGACCAAAATCACAAAGTCGCTCCTTTTTCAGCTTTGCTTGAGACTAATATCACAATATCAAATTTCCTCCATCGGCCTACCATCGCATTCCGCTTTTCCTTTACATAAAGAACGCCCCACACTCGCTTTCTTCTTTTACAAACGCACACCGTCCTTCTGCTTCCTTTACAACTAAAGTTTCGTCTAGTTTCCGCCATCTTCGCTTTCCACCTCCTCCTTCACCTCTAATTTCTCCTCCTCTCCCTCCCCCTGCTCCTGCTCCTCAACCTCGCCCTGCGCCAACGCCGAGGAGGGAGGGGGAGGGGGAGGCGGGCACATGAAGAACGCTCCGTAGGGAGAGAAAACATTTTTGGTGCCGAAGTCGCGATATTGGGACGTGGCTTCAACGGTCGCATTGGACAAGAACATAAGAATGGAGGGGTGGGACTTGCAGTAGTCGTTAATTTTCAGGGCCGTACCCTTGACGGTCTTGATCAACACTTGAATGGTCTTGTGGCGGCGAGCGTTCACTTCTATCGGCCCCGCGAACGAGGCATCCCCAATCACGCCCACGCCCGTGTCGCTGAGAGTGTAGAGACCAAAGTGCAGGTTGGTAAAAGTGGTTTTGTAGAAGTTGCGGTTGCTGAAACGAAACGACGCGTTGACATAAAGAGGCACGCCCGACAGCCCGACCTCCCCACCCGACAACTCGATGGAAGGGTTGCGAGGAATCAAGAAGGTGAGCAAGAGCACCACCACCAGTGCAATGATTCCACACACAGAAATGCCCGCCTGCTTCTTCTGTTTGCTGCGCTGCTCGTTAACGTCGATGGCTACATGGGAAGGCGCGGTGGGTTGCAACAAAGGTTGCTGCAAGTCCTGCTTGGGGATCGTCGAGGCGGTGGCGGCGCCCGGGTAGGCCTGACGGTGGGGGGTGGTTTGTGTGCAGGTGGGTGTTCGATACGTGAGAAATATGTATATGGTGTTCGATGCGTGAGAAATGTATATAAGCAGGGGAGTGCGTGTCAGGAGAAGCGGGACCAAATGGTACTCCCTCACCGAGTGTCTTCCTCCCCCTAGCCCCTGGCGGACCATGCGTGTTGTCGTCCTCCAGCCTCTCGCCGTCACTTCCGTCCGCCCCAACTACAGAGAGACAGACACCCGCAACACCTTACTTGCCACTTTCAAACTTTTTCCAGGCATGGAGCTCAGCTCGGGTGGTGGAGCATGCATGCCTCGCCCCGAGCAAGCAGAGGAGAGCGAGACACACACTCACGTAGCTGCAGGCGTGCACGACGGCCCCCCACCTCGGAACCAGCAGGCACAGCGTACAAGCTATTCGCTACACACACACAGAGACGTGGGCTTACCTTGGTGTTGTTGTTGGAGGACATGGCTTTGGATGAGGCGCGCGAGTGATGGTGGTCCCTCGGCAAGCTGGTCTCGATGTCCTTGGTTTGGTTGCTTCCCTGGTGCTCGGGCGTCTGGCGCTGGCACAAGCGTTGCTGTGGGCAGGAAAGAGAGGTGAACAAAGTCATTAGTCTTCGAGGCATTTGCGAATGGTGGTGCATAAACATATGGAGTAGTGCAGTGCGGAAGGGGAAGGGGCGTTTTTCAATAAACGCGATCGATGGGCCACACACAGCGGTCCACACGATCACCTCGGCTTGCCTCGGCTTGCTTGCTTGGCCTCGAAAGCGATCGTCGCACTTGCTTCCTTGTCTTCACTCACGTCCTCACCCCCGCCTCCCCTTTTCGTACCCAACCAACACAGGCGGCACCACGACGGCGGCAACACCAAGGCTGCGTTGCAACGTCATTCAAAGCCAGAAGTGGCGATCCCTGGTGCTTGGCCTCCCACGCCGGCGCCACGTCCTTGCCACGTAATAAGCAAGGATAGATAGTCCGGCTTGTTCTTCTTCTTGACAAGCCCACGCCAATCGCACCAAGCGGCCGGCAGACAAGATGAAGAAATCAATGTCCTTGTTACTGTGGCTCCTGCTGCAGCCGGCCGCGTTGCTGGCGTTTGTGCCCGTCGCAATCCCAGCCTCCTCCCTCCTCCTCGCCACGCCTGCAGCCGCCTCCCGCATCATCCCCTCGACGCTGGCGCCGTCCGCGTTGGTGGTGCCCAGTTCACCGGTTTTTCAGCCCAAGAGAAGAAGACTATTGGCTGCCAGCACCTTGCCACAAGAGCGCCAACCTCGGCGGGGCCGGCAGGCGGAGGACTGGAAGCAAGAAGAAGATGAGGCCGGGGGAGCTCAAGAGACGGAGAAACGAGAACGAAAGCCGATTTTGTCCACGTTAGTCGAGGTGCTGGCGTCCAAGCTGCTCCGAAAGACGGCACGACGGGTCTCGGGTCTGGATATTGATGTGGGCGCCCGGTCCAACTCGGACGTGTTGGCGGGGAATTTGCCGCTGGTCAAGGTATGTGAAGACGTGGGTGGGTCGATGGGTGCATATGATGATGGTGGTGATGGTGATAGAGGAAGAAAGAGCTAAGGGGCGAAGCTCTCAGGTAAGAGTTGAAGAAAATTGCGAAGCCTATCTGCTTGCTTTCCATCGCCATCGCTCACTCCTTCCTTTCCTCCACCCTTCCTTCCTCCCAGGCCAAGTTCAACCGCATCGTCCTCGAGAACCTGCAAATCAGTGGCGGCGGCCGCATGGAGATCACCGGCCTCAACATCCGACTGCTGGCATTGCTCCTTGCCCGGCGCTTGTCCCTAATTCGCCGCCCCTTCGAGGTGTGGGGGCAGTACGTCCTGACCCAGCAAGACGTGTCCGCCTCCAAGCTCATCCGCGACATGGTCCAACTCCTCGTCAACAACGTCCTGCGCACCCTCTTCCCCTCCCTGCACCTCACCTTCTTCGACGTCTCCATCGACTCGGTCCGGATCTCCCCCTTGCGGAAGCTGGCCGTGCATGGCACCGCCAACATTGCCGAGTCGGATGCCGGCATGCCCTTCACCCTCCTGACCGGGGTGGGCCTCGCAGGCGACGGCCACATCGTCTACCTGGACAACCCCGAGCTGGTACTGAACCCCCAAGCAGCCTTGCCAGTGAAGGTGCCCCTGGGTTCCATCCGGGCCTTTGACGTGGACATTGGCGACAACGCGCGGATTGAGAGCTTGGAGATAGATGACGTGCGAGGGGTTTCGGTCACGGCCCGCACGCTCATCACGCCTGCCCCGCCCTTCCAGGTTACGGATGTGGGGAAGCGGGCTGCGTTTTTGTATGACATGGGCGCGTTCTTCAGCAGCTTTTTTGGGTTCACCCATTTTTCGGATTTGGACCTGAATGGGGAGAGCAAGAAGAAGAGGAGTTGATGAGGAGGAAAGGGGGAGGGTGGCTGGCGGGGAAGAGGAACGGGAGTAAAAGGAGGGAATGGTGATTGAAGGGTGAGTGAGACATGAAAAATAGAGTTTTTGATACGTAGGTGCATACAGAGCACATGTAAGACAACGAGATAAATTGACCCTGGGAAGCACAGAGCAGACGAGGGAGGAAAGCGTGTGGGGGAGGAGGCGTGGAATAAATGTGGCACACTTACAAAACCCAAATAAGGTATTGTGTGTGTGGCGAAGGAGTGAGTGTTTGTGCATATGATAGACAGCGACGATAGATAGGTAACTTTAGACTTGATAACTATAAGGAGAAGATAAGAGAGGAGGGGGGGAGATTACCTCCTCCCCGCGTATGGAATGCGCGAGCAGCCTGCTTGGGTAAAATGGATGGACCGAATCGAACGATTGGTCACACCAAAATAGGACAGCATGACAAGACGACAACAAACGCGCCTGTAAAGAAGAAAAAGCAAAAGACGGATAAAGGAATAGAGACGCGTTGTTTTTGTGTTGGTGTGCGCGCGTTTGAGAGGTCTTGCGCTTTGAAAACTCATTTCTAAAACTCGTTTCTTCCCAACGGCTGAAAGGAGGAGAGGAAGGAAAATGAGGGAGAGAGAATTATAGGCTACGGCTTGCTGTATGTCCACGAGCGCAGGCCCTCGGTTCCACCAAGCACAGACGAGCAGGCTCTTCCTGGTAGTAGCTAGTAGTGCTGCCTTCCTTTGTCGCTCGTCGTCGACACACAGGCACAAGCTGATA
>AFGL01013780.1:0-11745 GCA_001614225.1 Nannochloropsis limnetica | reverse complement strand
GCTGCTGCTGCTGCTGCTGCTGCTATTGCTATTGCTGCTGCTATTGCTGGAGGCGCCGGTATTCTCCCGCTGATCTTCGCCTCGGCCGTCCGCACCCTCGGTCCCCTCCTCTTCTGCTTGGACAAAGCCCCAGGCCAGGGCATTGCACAAAAGTTCTGCCGAAGGGTTGATGATGACGTACAACTGCTTCTGGGGCCGACGAGAGGTATTTGGAGTTGGCTCGCTCGCCTCTTGCTTCGTCGAGGACTGGGACAAGGAGGCGCGATTCACGGCCAGCATTTTCTGGAGGGACAAACCCCCGCTCAATTGCCGTGTTAGAGGGCCTCGGTCGCCCGAGGAGGAGGAAAGGGAGGAGGGATTCGTGACTGGGGGTGACGCCGGTACGGCGGAGGGCAGGGAGGTGGCGATCGCGTCGGATATGGAGGGGGAGGAGGAAGAGGGAAGGAGAGAACCCCCACTGTTGTTGCTGTTGGTGCTGTTGGGATTGCCTGCTTGGGGGGAAATGCCAATCAATGAGGCCATGGCGCGGGCCCCTCCGATGCTCGTTTTCTTGAGGGGAGGAACCATGAAGCCCCCGCCCTCGCTTGCAGTCCCCCCTGAAGTTGCTGCCGCCGTGCCTCCTGCCGTCATCGTTGCTGTTGTCGAGGTGTTCGCGGTAGCAGTAGCAGCAGTAGCAGCAGCAGTGGCAGCAGCAGCGGCAGCAGCGGCAGCAGCAGGGTAGGAGGAGGTAGTGGAGGCGTTGGCAATGTGGCCGTGGTGGTGCGACAGGAACTCGACGGAGCGTGGCACCGACATTTGCCCGGCTCGGAGGGTGACGCAGGCGAAAATGGGCGCTGGGTTGTACGAGATGGTGACGCGGCCCAGCGGTTTTTTCCAAAAGGGTGAAATGCGAGCGTCGCGGTCTTGGGAGAGGCTGGGCTTGAAACGCGGGGGTACTTCGCCTTGGCTGACGCGGACGGCCTGGGGGCACGCGCTTCGAAGCTTGAGGAATGTTTCTTCTGCGCCTCCTTCTCCACTACCACCATTCGCTCCTCCTCCGGGCGCAGGCGGCTGCTGCTGCTGCTGGGCCTCCGCTTCAAGAAGCGAGCATGGGCACCCTCGAGGATGAAGCACCATGGTGATAATCTCGCCCTCGGCCGTCATGCAGGGCAAGTCCAAGGCATTCCGAAGAGTCAAAAGGGCGTCGCCCGCTAAAATTGAGTCCAAGACAGCCCCATCAGTGAACCGCAGGTCGTACCTCAAATCAAACGGAAACCAAGGCTCGGCCCCTCCCCCCGTGTCCACCAAAGACGCAGTCTCCACTGCGGCACTTACGAAGCTAGCCGCCACCGGACGGCCTCGCTGCGGTATGGTGCTTCTCCTCGTTGCCGTAGTCGCTGCCCTGTGCATGCCGACGGGACCGCAGCAGCACACTACTCCCTTGGTCGCCAAGGAGGGATCACGGGACTCGAGGCGGACGTGGGAAACGACGCCGATGAAATTATCGCCCAGGGAGCTGCGGTGTTCAAAAACCATGCATTCCTCGTCGTATTGCTGCTGCTGCGGGGACGCGCCCTTGGCTTTCAGCATGGTCCGCATGAGATACAGAGTATGTGCATCCTCCTCCGTCTCCAAAAGCCATGGAAGCTCGCTTGCTACCAGTGCAGGTGCCGCAGGCGGCGCCAGACTGAGAGCCGCCAAGGGTGTGGAGTACAAGCTGCTGCCGGTGGCCGGAAGCGACGAAGAGGAGGAGGTGATGGGCGCGGTGTCGGGCTTCCGGCCCTCCTCTTGCTTCTGCTCTTCCACCCCTCCCTCCTGTAGAACTACGCCGCTTATCCCCTTGCCCTCCTCAATGTCATCGTAGACCTGGAGCTGGGCCCCAGGTCGGAGCACGGCCTCAATCACTTCTTGCGACGGACGCCGGCGTACGGGAGAAGGCGGGGTTTCGTCGTCCCCCAGCTCCTCTAAGATTCCCTTGCTATTCCTCCGCACCCGGACATGCGCCTGGTGGTTTGCTTGTTTTTGCCATTCCATGTGCTGTCGTTCGGTCTCGAGGAGGCGCTCGAGGATTGAGGTGGAGAGGGCTTGGCTTTCAAAGAGGCGTTTCCACGCACTCGAAATCAAGGCATCAAGCTTGCAGTTGATGTGCCTTGTGATGAGCTCGGCTCTCAAATTCACCCGTGCTGTGTAATCGCTTTGTCCACGGTCCCTTAGGAGACTGCGGTTCTGGCTCATCATGATCACCGGGGCCTGGAAGGCAGAAAGGCACGAGAGGCAAAGATTCAGCAGGATGAAAGGATAAGGGTCCCAAGCGGCGTAGATTAAATTAATGGCCAACCAGATCAAAATAAAGCTGGCAAAGAGGCCCACGAACCTCCAACTGCCTCCAACCTCGGCCATCCGATCGGCGAGCCTGCCAGACAGGTTTTGCTTGGCCTCGAATTGGCGGTCGAACGAAGCCTCCATCAGTTCATGGTCATCGTAGCTGCGATTCACGTCCTCTAGTAGATGGAGGAAGTCCTTCTTTTCCTCCTCGAGCGACTGCTTTAGGCCCCGCAATATATCGGCATGGTGTTGCAAGCTCCTATCTTCTAGCAATTGGTCAATCAAGGGCCGGTGCGTGGTTGCTGCCGCCCCTCGCCCGCCACGAAAGCGCAGCGCTTGGGTGCTGTTGGTCTGTTGCTGGAAAGGTATCCGGACCCGCACAAAGGGCTCCTCCTGCACGCCCTCCATGGCCGCCTCCTGTGTCTATATAGGTGGGAAGGGTGGACAAGTGAGGCGCGAATATGTCTAGTTAGGGCATCTCCTTCTGCACCCCCTCCATGGCCACCTCCTGTGAGTTTGTGTGGTGGGAAAGGTGGACAAGTGAGGGGCGGATTTAGAGTAGATAAGGCATTGTCCAAGCACAAAGCACCGCCCCCCCGCCGCAAGCAACCAAGATTCGTTATCATCATCGAGCCGGGAGGTTGGCCCATGCGGCAAAAAAAAGTGCAAATTCGAACGCAAAAAAAAATGTGCCTTGCACTCGATGGTGCGCGCAAGCGTGGGTATATGTATTTTTAGTTTTTCTTGGAAGGCGGCGGCTGATCCCCATGCCGTGCCAATGCCATTTCGCTTGCTTCCCCATTCTTTCTACCTCCGTATTTATGTGCCTGCTTTTTCCTTCCCTCCGCCTTTTTGCCTACGTGTATAAATATGGACATGCTTTCCCACTCTTTTCTCTTCTATAACAGGAGGATAAGCCATTACATCGTTCGTCTCTTGCTCCTCCCTTTTCATTTTTGCCCTAGGTAAAGACACCCTACCCCTCTTTTTTGATTGAATCTTGAAAGGCCAAGCGCAAGGTAGGTCTTCTTTCCATCCCTCCCGTCTCCCTTCCCTGCCTTCTTTCCCACCCTTCAACCCATTTTATGCCTAGGGCAAAGACAATCGCTCTGGGTTGGTGCAGCTAGATCGGCCTCACGACGCTCTCCCACTGCCGCTTTCCATTCATAAATACGAAAAAGCACTTACTGTTCCACGCGTGACACCCGCGTTGTCGCCTCCTCGCCTTCCTCCTTCGCCCCTCCCACCTTCCCATCCTCCCCGCCCACCCCATAATCGCTGCTAAAATCCGACGACGGCACCGCCCAAAAACACGTGCCCGCATCAAAGGCGCCGCCACGCACGATTCGAAACCAACCCTGCTCTCCCCAGTAGCTCCCCCATGAATTCCTGCCAATCCAGTACTTCAGCCCTTCATCCGTCTCCCCCCACCCCAACAAAGCGATCGCGTGATTTGTGCCGTGTGCGCCTTCGTACATGTTCACGCCGCCGGTATAATCCTCCAGCGGCCCGGCGTCGATGTAGCAGACCAGCGGGCCCCTCGCATAGACTTCGGCCATGATTGCAGCGTCGCCCGTCACGTTCCCGTATTCTCCCACGTATATCTTCGGGTACTTTTCTACCGCATAGCAAGTGCGTCCCTTCCGCAGCTTCTTGAATTCGGGATCGCAATTGCGGCAAGTGTTTTCCAGCGTGCATGGTCGATTCCGAGCTTCGTAAGCTTGGCACCCTATGTCAGGGATGCCGCCCACTTTGTGAATCCACGCATAGGCCGCCCCGCTGTCTCCGCCGTTACAGTCCCCTGCATCCCCACAGTTGATCAGGACTTGCGGCGCGGGCATCACGTCGGGCTGCTTTCCTTTAGAAGCGATGGCAAGCCGGTCGCCCAGGGAGGACATGGCGCTGAAAGACCAACACGAACCACAATACACCTGTGTCGGGCGGAAAGGAGAAAGCGGAGGAGAGGGAAGGGTTAGAGAAGAGGGAAATGGGAATGCGGTTCAGCATTTTTGATTTGAGTGAAAGAGAAAGCACACGTGGTGCAAAAAAGCAAAATAGACGATGCCAATCGAAAAGAGGTTCAGCATTTTTGTTTGACATTTTTGTTTGACAGGAAAGCAAAGCACACGTGGTGCAAAAAAGCAAAATAGACGATGCCAATCAGAAAGAGGGCGGAGTGCGGCTTAGCTCCGAGAGGCTTCAAGGTGCCTGCCCCACACACCCCACCGCCCAACCAAACACACGTTGGCGCTGATATATCCATCTAACACGTACCGGAATATGTTGGTTCTGGATCGGCGTGGTGTAGGAAAGCCCGTCGACGGAGCGCCAATCCCACGCCGAAGGAAGGTCCTCTGCCCCCAAATACGTATGAGGGGCGGCTGACCGCACCACTTCGTTCATGTACGTCGACGGGTCTCGCAGCGCCAGCTCCCCCGAGCGATACACAATGCGGTCAGTTTGGTCATTGCTGCATGCGGCCAGGAGGGCGTGCGTGGCGAAGAGCAGCAGCGGCAGGCGCGGCATCATCAGCATCATCGTGTTGGCGTCCTGTTGCGTCAGGATGGCAAGAATCCCTGTTGTGGTGGTTGTGGGGAAGGGGTTATGGGTCAGATTAGGGGCGAGAAAGCTCTGCGTGCCTTGCTTATTTAGTGAACAATGCGGCGAGGGCGTGTGGTGGAGGACTGGGGGCAAGTGTGGTGCATGTGCTGGCGTGCCCCACTCTCGATCGCCAACGATGACGGCCGCTGCCGTTTCCGTGCATTCGCCAAACAATTTCCAGAGCCCCCTTTAGGCCCGTATTTTACCCCAACGCCACAATCCCTTGTCTTGGCGCCCGAGAAGAAGGAAAGGCACATTTTTCAATGAATGTCTTGCCTCCTCGGCACTGGTTCTGGCGTGCCCACAGCGTTCTGTGACGGCCGCCGGGGGATTGGGCCGGCCCCAAAAGGGAGTCTCTTACTTTTCGCCAGCGCACGCTCATTCACACCACCCCTATCCCCTATCTGCACAATTTCGACAGCCGTGCGGTAAGGCATCTACTTCTCCTCCTCTCTGCTCTTGGGGGGGCCCTGTTGCTCCACTTTGCCGTCGAATGTTTGCCGGCACCAACAGCAGTGCGGGCGGCAGCGGCGGGACCGCCAAGCGCGGCGGCCATGAGGAAGGTGACCCCAAAGGTGAGTCTTACCAAGACATTTAATGCAAACCGCATCTTCAGGAGCGCAGAGGCACAATTATGAAATTCGCAGCCCTAGCGCCCTAACGCCACCCGCTACACACACTGCCATAGGCGCCGGGCCCAATGGTCGCGGAGGCGGCATCATGGGCAAGCTGCGGCGATGGAACATCACCAACAACTCGGAGGATTGCGAGCCGGACCAAGACAACGCCGGGCCCATCAACAAGGGGGCGCCCCGCAGCAAGGATACCAAAAATATTTTGGTCGCGGCCCTGAAGGAGAACTATCTTTTTTCAGAACTTACGGAGGGCGATCTGGAGCAGATGACTGGAGCCATGTCACGCGTCAGCAAGCAGCCGGGGGACATTATCATCCGTCAAGGCCATAAGGGCACCGAGTTTTTCATCTTGGAAAAGGGCCACGCGGATGTACGTTCGACAGAGTTTTGGGATGAAGGAGGTTTCCGCATGTGTGTTTGTGAGTGTGTGTTGCTGTAAGAGGTTCCTATGAAATTCTGCTTGTATCTCTGACAGCGCGGAGCGGTCAGCCATCGCATCTTCTGAAAGTCTCATCTCAGTCCTGCCTTTATTTGATGAGCGGTACATAATTTGGGAAAAGTCATGTACGTGCGCAGGCAATTGCAAAAAGCGCGCGCGCATTTCGTCTGTGTAATCGCCTATGACGACAATCAACTTACATGTGCGCCATACTCATTCACTATCCCACCAGATCTTTGTCAATGACCAGAAAGTGTCCGAGTACGGCCCAGGGGCCTGCTTTGGGGAGTTGGCACTCATCTACAAAGCCAAGCGGGCCGCGACCATCACGGCGACCTCGACTTGCACGCTGTGGTCGCTGGACCTTCGCACATTCCGTCGCATGCTCGCCACCGCTTCTTCCTCCCAGACTATGGCCCGTATCGAGTTCTTGCGCCGCGTCCCACTGCTCAAGCACCTTACCAACGACCAGGTCTCCAAGCTTGCGGGCGCTTTGGCCTCGCAGACCTATGCGGACGGCGACGCCATCATCCGGCAAGGGGAACGCGGAAATGCATTTTTCCTGATCAAGGACGGCACGGTCAAGTGCACCCAGATCAAGCAAGATCGGGAGGTGGAATTGCTGACCTTGGGCACGGGAGACTACTTTGGTGAGATGGCTTTGCTGCTGGACGAGCCGCGGCATGCCAATGTCATGGCGGTGGGACCTGTGGAGGTGCTGAGCCTGGAGAAGGAAGATTTCGCCAAGCTGTTGGGGCCCGTACGAGAAGTTTTGAGCCACCAAATGCGGACCCGAGTCCTGAAGAGCGTGCCTTTACTCTCCCGCTTGCCGGATGAGGACTTGGACCAGGTCGGCAACGCCATGCGTGTCCAGCAGTTTGAGCCCGACCAGTATATTGTCAAGGAAGGAGAGCCCGGGAGCCGGTTTTATATCATCAACGAAGGGGTCGTCAAGTGCTGCAAGGCGAGTGTTGCGGACCCAGGCGTAGAAGAGGAAATGCTGCGCCTTCACGATCAGGAATATTTTGGAGAGCGGGCATTGCTCAAGGAGGAGCCTCGCGCTGCCTCGGTGGTGGCTGTCACCCGCGTTGAGTGTCTGGTGCTCGAGCGGTCGGACTTCACGGGCTTGCTCGGCGACTTGGAAGAGATTATGGCGCAGGAAGTCAAGCGCCGGGAGGACATGCGGCAACAGGTGCAACAAACACAACAACAGCAGCTTCAACAGCACAAGTCCGGCGGAAGGCCCGACGGCGAAGCCGCCGCCGCCGCGACCGGCGCCGGTGCCATCCTTCCACATGCGCACCTAAAAATAGAGGATCTCAATGTGGTACGTGCATGTCATTCGTCGAAGCAATGAATGTGCGGGACGGTTATGCTCTGGCATAAGTCTGGCTGTCCCAGAGCGCGTGCAGCATTTGGCGCCTTCTGCCTCCGTAGCTTTGTAAGGACTCATTTCAATTTTTTACCCAACCATTCATACAGCTGCGCACTCTCGGCACTGGGACTTTCGGCCGCGTCAAGCTGGTACAGTACCTCGCAACGGTAAGTTCTGAAAACACTGTCCTTGAAACAAATCGTGGGTGCCAGCGTGCGAGTGCTTGTATGAAGATATTCAAGGGAAGTTGCGGAAAAGCGCTTTGATTTTGTCACTCTATTAATGTGAGTTCCCTAGTTGTTTACGTTGATTCTGATCAATATCCCGTACTCTTATGCCCTTATGCGCAACGATCTCTCTTGTTCTTAAGGCAATCGAAATAATTTGGATCCACACACTCATCGATCATCGCACACGACTCCCCATCTACTAACGATCCAGCGCGCAGTAGGGGCTTTGAAGTGCATGCAGAAGACCCAAATCGTCGCCTGTCACCAGGAGCGCAACATCATGAACGAGAAGAACATCCTGTCGTCTTGCAAGCACCCTTTCATCCTGGAGCTGCTCGGGACTCTTAAAGACGACGATCAGGTCTACATGCTCATGGAGCTGGTGCAAGGCGGAGAGCTATGGGTGTATATCTACGATCGCTTCGACTTACTCCCGAGGACCAAAGTCGGAGGCTTCCAGAAAGAGCATGCCCAATTCTACGCGGGTTGCGTCATTTCGGCCTTTCAGTACATTCACAGCAAGGGCGTGGCCTACCGCGACCTGAAGCCCGAGAACTTACTCATGGACGCCCGCGGATACCTCAAAGTGATTGACTTCGGCTTTGCTAAGGCTATCCCTTTCGAGAAGAATGGCACCTTGCAGCCGAAGTCCTTTACCTTGTGCGGCACGCCCGAATACCTTGCGCCTGAGCTGGTCCTGAGCCGAGGGCATGACAAGAGCGTGGATTATTGGGCGCTCGGCTGCCTTTTGTACGAGCTCCTGGTAGGACACACGCCTTTTCAGGACGAGCAGCAGGACGAGATTTTCAAAAAGATCATTCACTCTCAAAAGCACCTGGCTTTTCCCCGAGGCCTGGACAACGAGAGTGTGGACCTGATCAAGGGCTTGATGAACGCCAATCCGGCCTTCCGCCTAGGAAACTTGCTGGGCGGCCCCGCCGAGATTATGGAGCACGCTTTTTTTGCCGGGCTCGATTGGTCCCAACTCCAAGCCAAAGCCCTCCCCGCGCCATATCAGCCTAGCATTCGCGATCCGATGGACGTCTCCAATTTCGACCCTTACCCTGACGACGAAGAGCTTGTCCACTATACAGGACCCCAAAACATTTTCGATCAGTTCTAATTGAAAAGAAAGGGTTCCGGTTCCGGGTTCCGAAGTTTTGTAATAAATGTTTAGTGGAAGAAAATAGCATCGCAGCGCATTTCTTCGTTTAACGTGCTTTCATTTCTTTGAGTATTGCCTGGCTGTGCGATTTGAGTGAGGGAGCTCATTTTCTCTTCTTCATTTTCTGTTGCTTCTTGTCCCCCGTCTTCGGCGTCGCCGGTGCGTCCTTGCGCTTGGTAGGCGGCTTTCCTAGCCCAAACAACGCCTCGACAACAGCGCCCGCGTCCGCACTACTGTCAAGCGGCAACCGCAAGCCCTCGGAACCGACCGTGGCCTTGAATGGTGCAGCGCTATATAGAGGATTTATGATAGAAAAATGCATATTTGGTTGGTTTAGGCGCGATCGGGAGGAACCTGACAAGAAACCCAAGTCTAAAAACTACTCACCTGAGACATATGATGATGGCGTAGGCTAGGCTGTATATTTCCTGCGCATCCGCCATGTTGGCTTCGCCGCCGTCGTAGCCGTTGACAGACAGAAAGTGCTCCAAGCGGAGGCGCAACTGTCGTGGTAGAGTGTGTATATATATAGACATGAATACTTGTACGATCGCCAGGCATTAGAGAGCTGGAAAGGGCGCTCGAGGAAGAGGGAGCCATTGCAACAGAACAATTACGCAAAAAAATCAACAAAGACACACTTCACATATACGCTGCACTCGCTTGAAATACACGACAATGCTTTCGCTGCGACCAATAAAGTATCATTTGGCATATTTTAGAAAGCCGTCACTCACCTCCTCATTGTCTCCGCGGCTGTGCATGTTCAGAATCGTCTCTGCGCTGTGGAGGTCCGCCTCGACTTCGCTCACATACTGTCGGGGAAGGGGAGGAGGATCGCGAGTTGTGGAGGAGGATGGTGTGAGAGACCTTAAGACGAAACGCAGGAAATACGCTTTTCTGTTGGACTCAAGGTTTTCCCTCCTTATATCAGCTTCGGTTCTTACCTTGGCTGCGCAGAAGTTGCAGGTGCCAGTGTCTACGTTCACGTCCACTTGTATTGCTACCCGTTGACCCCCCTCCTCCTCCTCACCCTCCTCGTCGGCTGCTGCTCCGCCCTGTGCATGTATGTACGGCGATCGCATAGCATTTATAAGATGCCGTCCCAATAAACTAACAACCCCACGCAATCCATCCGGACGTACCGCTTTCCGTCGTTGCTGCGCCAGCACGCGCTGCACGGCCTGCCGCTGCGCCTCCGTGCTGCACATGGCCGCCAGGTCCAAGAAAGGCTTGCAGCTTTTGGGGACCAGGTTGGGACGCAGACGGGGCGCCCGCTGATGGTGGAGATTTGGGAAATGCGGATTGGGACGATGAGGTTGTCTGTGTGGTGTGTCTCCTGCCCTCCTCCCTGTTTCCCCTCGACCTCCCCACCCGGATATTGGTCGTCGTCGGCTCCCTTTTCTTGCTTGCTAGCGTTCTTACTTACCTTTTCCAGCACTTGCAGCATGTCACGTAAGCGCCGGCCGGCCTCTGTCGTCGCCGTGGCAGTGGTGGCTGCCATGCTAACCTCTGTGTGTGGTGTGATGTGTGATGGGTGGAAGTTGTGATGACTCGCTTCTTGCTTTCTAGAGACTCATGCACATGAACCCGGCCTTGGACAACTAAGTAAATGCTGCCAGACTCACTTCCAACCCTACTTAGATCTCACATACACAGGCCAGCCAGGCAGCCAGCCAGCCGGAGGACCCTTTCGCCCAGCCAGGTCTCCTCGCTCTTTGCTTCCCTTCTTCGTCCTCCCCCTGCCTCCCTTCTTCCCCAACGCCCCGCTTCTACGAGCGAGATGTCCAGCCCTCAGGCCCAGATCAACCAGACCTTTGGCAAGAAGAAGACGTTGTACGAGATCCTGGGCGTGGCCAAGGATGCCACGGCTGCCGCCATTCGGAAGGCCTACTTTAAAATGGCCTTGACTTGCGTAAGTGTGGGAGAAGGGCTCAGGGGGGTAGAAGGAGGGGAGGGTGTGATGTAAACGCTACAGCGTGCGTCTCTTCCAAAGGCCTCGTTGACGAAGGAGAATTCCACTGAGTATGTGTGAGTGGCAGATAGGAAGGAAGGCGCCGCTCTGGTGCTGCATGCTCGTGTTGCTTCACTCCTCCCCATGCCTACTGTTCGCCTGCTTCCCTCCTTTACCAATATTCTATTGGAAAAAAACAGCCAAAGACATGTAGCCCATCCATTTCCTTATTCACCGGCAATCCAGCTGCGCATGTCTCACATTTTCCCCACCCCTCACCCACGTGCAGCACCCGGACAAATGCCCCGACGACCCCGAGGCCACCGCGCGTTTCCAAGCCCTTTCCATCATCCACGCCACCCTCAGCGACGAGGACAAGCGCCGGAGCTACGACGAGACGGGGGAAGTCGAATCGGAAGAAGCCGAGCTGAAGGAAAGCGAGCAGGAATGGTATGACTACTGGCGGGTGCTGTTTCCCACAGTCACAGTGGACAAGATCAAGAAGTTCCAGGGGGAGTACCAAGGGAGCGAGGAAGAGAAGGGCGACGTGCTGAAGGCGTACGAGGAGGGCCAAGGGAAGATGAGCGAGGTGATTGATAATGTGATGTTGGCAACGGATGAGGACGAGGGGCGTTTCCGGGAGATGATCGAGGCGGCGATTGCAGCTAAGGAGGTGAAGCGGCTGAAGGGCTTTAAGGTGGACGTCCAGAAGGATGCCAAGCGGAAGAAGCGGGCGGAGAAGGTGAGGATGAATGGGAAGAAGGGGGCTGGGAAGTTCAATTGGCACACATATGCTTTGGTTATCAAAACATACAAGAGCCGCGTTGTCAGGGGTCCGACCACGAGCTTATCTACTCTGTTTATGCTCAACCATTTCTTCCTTCCTTCCCTCCCTCTCTTTCTTTCCCCCAACCCACAGGAGGCCAAGGAAGCCGAGGAGCTGCTGCGTGCCATCCAGGCGAAGCGGGGGGTGAACGCGCTGGCCACCATGGCCACAGACAGGCAGAAGCAAATGTCGAGCTTTTATGATTCTCTGGAGGAA
>AFGL01013777.1:0-16444 GCA_001614225.1 Nannochloropsis limnetica | reverse complement strand
GAGAGAGAGAGAGAGGAAGTGAGTGAGCGTGTGTCTGTTTTATCAAAATAAATGAGTAAATTTATGGTTTTATGAGCTTGTGTTGTCTGTCTGTGTACGTACCGTAATTAATCCGACTGGTGAAAATGACGAGCTCGGAGGCCTCGCACTTGGCGTTGGGGCCCAATTCGGTCATCTCTGGTGGGCAAGGCACTGTTTGTGGCATCAATACAGACGTGGTGACGATTCGGCCTAGAGCCCACCCACTTCTAGATAGGGCGGCAAAAAGGATGAAGCCCAGCGTGGTGAGCAGGAAGAGGGCCACTGGAAGGAAGAAAGAGGGAATATAAAAAAGGGGCATCTGTCAGTGGTCGGCAAGCCTCGGGGGGGCACACAATGCTGCCAAGAACTTACAATATATTTGATGACGTCGTGTCTGTCGCAAAATTTCGGAGGTGCCGCGTTGTGGTTTGTCCTGTATGCGCGATTGATTCAGAGAAAGGGTGCTAGATTAGGAATCAAAAGCACGGCTTGACATTCACTCTCCCGCTTCCTGCTTCCTGTCATCAGACTCACCACCAAAATTGAGTCCTTGCGCAAGGAGTGGAAAATTGAACTTTGATGGTACATTGTCGATGCCAAATCTGGCCCGCTGCCGTTGCTCGCTTTGGACACTCCCCCGTAGTCTCCCCCGCCCCCCCCTCCGGCTGCTGTGCCATCCCCCCCAGACAGCAATGGCGCCTGCTCGCCTGCTCCATTCCCCGGGCGGCGACTCATGCTCTATACGTTTGTGCTGCTGCTACTGCTACTGCTGGCCCTTCTTATTCCAAGGGCATAGTGTGTCAAATTTGATGATGGACGAGTAGCCAAGCAGGACGACGACGGCTGCCTGTTGGGCTGTGTGGGGAGGGGGGGGACATGAAAAAAGGTCAGCGGCAGCCAGGTCTTGACGCGGGGTATCGAGGACGTGGAGCTAGAGGCCTTGACACACACACAACGCACGGCATTGGCAGGCGTCCATACCTTGTGATGATGCCGCGTGGGGGCTTTTTTGGTCGGGCAAACGTGTCGTGCGCTGTCGGTTGGAAGGCGTCGGGGATGGAACTGCAACGCGACTTTGCTAATAAGCTGCTCTACAAGCAACTCGTGGCTGTGAAGGGTAGAGGGGGCAAGGGGGTGCGGGACAGTAAGTACCAAATACAGGCCAGCATAGCCAAGGCATGAATTCACCCTTTCTTTCCCCATTTTGACCCTCGTGAACCGGCATGCAGTGCCATTTGCGGACTGGGGCAGCAAAAGAGTAGTAGGGCTTGACTGCCCCTTTGGCGATGACGACGCTCAAACAACACAGTCAGAGGCGGGTCTAGAACGCTTGTGGTGAGTGCACGGTGGCGTACCGTATCGTGGCTTCCCTGAGCTCTGTAGGTTTACAACGAGGACTTACTAGCTAATGCATCATCTCCATGCACAAAAAGAGACAGGGCTTGACGGACCTTTGCAACTGGGCTTCGACACGCACGCCCGTGGAACAATCGCAATGACGACGGCGGCGCAACGCGGGTGTGGCCTACTGCTGCTGCTGGCCCCATGGGCAGGCGCCTTTCAGCCCACCGGCTTGAGGCCTTGGCATGCTGCTGGGCGTGTCCCAAGCACGCGCTTATCGTTCAAAATCCCGGTGGATGAGGTTCCTATTGTCAAAACGCTGGACGCCAAGGCCAGTAACTTTACTCTCAGCAGCATTGAACCCTTGCAAGACAAGGACGTGTTTCGCATGCCGTGGCTTGCACCTGTAGCCGCGCCGCGCCGCGGGTGGATGGAGAAGGGCATCATGGCCACTTCGGAGGCGGAAGTCGGAGGAGACCCCCAAGATGCGGCCGAGGCCGTCGAGGCCAAGAAGGAGCTGGCGGAGCTGGAGCTGCTGGAGCGGCAACTCGGGCTGGGCGAGGAGGGTCCTGTCCTTTTCGTCAGCCGGTTGGGCAGTGCCGAGAGCGCTGCGTCGAATGTGTCGTGGCTACAACAACCCAGCGCCCATGTTCTGGAAGTCCCTGCCGAGGAAAACCGCGCCCTCAAGTACCGCGCCCCCGGCTGGCCTTCCAATCTCAATGCGGGCTTCCGGAGACGCATTTCGCCTTTCCCCCTCTTCGCCAGGGCCGTGCCGCAGGGATGCGTGGTCGTGGCCAGCATCAAGGGCGACGATCTCGCTCTTCTCACGGATGAGGGCCCTCCTTCCCTGGGGAAGCTTTTTCAGGAGCCGCCTATCGGTTGGTTGGAGCCCGTCGGGCCCCTGATCAAAGCTGCGCACGACCCGCGCGTCAAGGCGCTTATTCTAAAGATTGGTCCCTTGAGCTGTGGGTATGCGAAGATTGTAGAGTTGCGCAGGGCCATGGATTACTTCAAGGCGAGCGGGAAGCAATTGATCGCCTATATGGACAGCGGCGCGGAGAAGGAGTACTACTTGGCGTTGGGCTGTGATGAGGTAGGGAAGGAAGTGAAGAGGGGAAGGAAAAGGGGACAATGGGTGAGGTTTGAATCATTCAATCGATGCTGATTCTTTCTCTTCTTTTTCATATTATTTTCCCCTATCAAAAAACAGATTTACATTCCTCCTGGGGGGAGCTTGCGATTGCAGGGATTTGTGTCGGTACGTACCGAAAAAAGAGGAAGGGAGGGAGGGAGGAAAGAAGGAAAGAAAATTTAGCTGCTGTGTGATACGCTCTTTTGTTTATCAACCTCGTACATGCCACCGCTTCTTTCGCGCACCTCTTCAACTCAACCCACCCTTTCCCTCCTCCCGTTCCTCCTCCTCAGGCAACCAATTTTTTGCGTGGCGTCTTTGACGAAGTGGGCGTGGAGCCCGTAGTGGTTAGGATTGGTGCATTCAAAGGCGTTGGTGACACAATCAACCGGCGCAACTCCACAGAGGAATTTCGAATGGTTCAGTCGTTGCTCATGAACCAGACGGCCGAGTTTTGGTTGAACAGCGTGGGAGCTGACTTAAGGAAAGAAAGAGAAGAAATTATGGATTTGTGGGAGAACCCGATCACGGATCCGGTGCGGCTCGCTTATCGCAAATTTATCACGGTACGTTTTTCTTTTCAGGGGGGTTTAGGTGGAGAGACCGGCGCACTTTCTTTTTTTTTTTTTTCATGGAGATTTAGGTAGGTGGAAAGGGGCGTACTGCATGTTATTGATTCTTTATTTCTCACCATTTTTCAATCAAGAAGCGACGATACCATGTATGACTATACCGCCCGCTCTCCTGCCACAAGCACGTCACGCATTCGCACACACACATTCTCAATACAAACCTCGCCTCCCTTCCCCCCCTCCCGCCCCACAAAAACAAACAGGCATCTCTCTACTTTGACCAAGTGAAGGAGATGGTAACGACTCGGCACAGGAGCCGGCGCTTCCCTTGGAGCTGGAAGGAGCGGCCTGCCCGTCTTTTTGCCATGCGCTCCTTTTTAAAGGCCGTGGGGCCCTTGGGGCGAAGCCGACGCATCCTCCCGGGCTTGCCTGGGGTGCGTGGACCTTGTATTGCCATTATCAACGCGGGGGGAGAAATCAGTGCTAATGGCGCGATTAATGCAAAGGGGTTGGTGGATCTGTTGGAGCAGGCCGAATTGAACCGAAATGTAAAGGCGGTGGTGCTCCGTGTCGATTCACCGGGAGGAGATGCGTTGACCTCTGAGTTAATTTGGCGGCGTATTTTGAAGTTGCGGTCGGTGAAGCCTGTGGTGGCGTCGATGATGGATGTGGCTGCTTCGGGAGGCTACTTCTTGAGTATGGGTTGCAGTGCGATTGTCGCGGAGGACACGACCATCACTGGGTCGATTGGGGTGGTGGCTGTTCTATTCAAGTTGCAAGAGCTGTATAAGAAGCTAGGGTTGAATGAGGAGGCGATTGGGATTGGTAGATATAGCAAATTTTTCGTTCCCGGCCGCTTGCCGAGTGAAGACGAGAAAGCGTTGTTTGAATTGGACGTGCAGTCAAGCTATCAGGATTTTGTCCAAAAAGCGGCCTTTTGTAGAAACATGACCTGGGACCAAGCCCATGCTGTGGCGCAGGGGCGGGTGTGGAAGGGCCAGGATGCGCGGAAGATGGGGTTGGTGGACGCTGAAGGGGGAGTGTGGCGCGCTATTGAGGTGGCCAAGCGGATGGCTAAGATCCCCGATCAGCGCAAGGTGACTTTGAGGACAATTCGAGGGTCCCGTCGTTTGTTTGGTGGACGGGGGGGTGGCGAAGATGAAGATGTGCGTGCTGACTTGTCTTCCTCGTCTTTCTCGACTTTGAGTATGGGGCAGCCGATGGCGCTTGCTGACGATTCCGTTGGGGATTATTATAGGATGATTGGAGCGATCGTGCCGGGCAGTCAGGCCTGGACACAGAATTTGGGGCTTGTGGGTGGGTTGGCGTTGCAGCAGCTTTTGGCTCCGCTTCTGTTGAGCGTGGATAAGGAGGTTAGACGGAGGAATCCGTTCCTGGACTTGTTTCGTTAGAATTTTTTATGTGGGGAGGGCGTATTGAGTAAGTAGAGAAATGAGAGTGAGTGAGAAGTGAGCTGTCTGTTTTTCATGCAGACACACAAGAATAGCTAGAACGAGAAGCGATGAACATAACCGTTAAGCGCCAGAATCAAAGCAACAAAATACAGTTTCGTTTATACAAGCAAGTGCAATCTACTTCATGTTTGCTTCTTTTTCTCTTGCTTATTTTTCTAGTTTGCTTTCTTTTCTCGTTTTCCTCGCATGGCCCGCAAGGCATGTGTGTGAGCTTTTACAATACGCGGGCACACAACAATAATGTGAATGTGAATCGAGGGAGCCTTGCTCCCCGCTATCCTTCTATCACCGTCCCTACCAGTTGTCATTTCAAACCCCAGAGTCTCTCCTCCCTCTACTTGACGACAATATTCAAAATGCGGCCCGGCACATAAATGACCTTCACCACATTCTTCCCCTCCAAAAATCCAGCGACCTTGTCCTGGGCCGTCGCCAGAGCCATGACATCTTCCTGCTTCGCGTCCACCGCCACAGAGACCTCCCCCCGGGTCTTCCCATTCACTTGCACGCCCAACGTTACCACATCGTCCACCGTCAACTCCTCCTGATACTGAGGCCAGGCATGGCTCGAAAGGGACTTTTGGTGGCCCAGCAGCTCCCAACACTCCTCCCCCAAATGGGGCGCAAACGGCGAGACGAGCAAGACCAAATTCTCGACGGCGGCGCGAGGCAAGGCCCTGCCCTTAATTGCCGAGAGGTGGTTGGCGAAGATCATCATGGTGGAGATGGCCGTGTTGAACGACAAAGTCTCCACGTCCTGGGTCACCTTCTTGATAGTCTTGTGCATGAGCCGGAGCGTCTCATTGTCCATTGCCTCAGGCTTTTTCGACATCTCCCTATTCTTCACCAGCTGATAGACCTTATCACGGAAGCGGACCACCCCCGCCACCTGCGCCGTCTGCCAAGGCTTGACCGCTTCCAACGGACCCATGAACATCTCGTACAACCGCAAGGCATCGCCGCCAAACTCGTTCACAACATCATCCGGATTCACCACATTCCCCCGGGACTTGCTCATCTTCTCTCCGTCACTCCCCAAGATCATCCCCTGATGGACCAGCTTCTGGAAAGGCTCCTTGTGCTTAGTCAAGCCCTCGTCAAACAAAAACTTGTGCCAGAACCGCGCGTAGAGCAAGTGCAGGACCGCATGCTCTTGCCCACCCACGTACAAATCCACGGGGAGCCAATCCCGATCCGCCTCCTCGCTCCAAGCCCGCTCTGTGTTGGTGGGGTCGGTAAATCGAAGGTAGTACCAGCAAGAGCCAGCCCATTGCGGCATGGTGTTCGTCTCGCGCGCGTACCACTTCCCATCGGGCTTCTTGAAATACCGCCAGTCCTTGGCGCGGGCCAAGCAGCCTTGCGGGTCATTGCCCGGGGCAAAGTTGTCCATCTCAGGTAGCTTGAGGGGGAGCTCACATTCCTCCACGGCGATCGGTTGGTCGTAGCGGATGGTGTGGGGGTCGTCGTTGCGGGGGTCGCCCTTCTCGTGGTCGGGCATGTCCACGGGGAAGTAGATAGGGATGGGCTCGCCCCAGTAGCGTTGCCTATGGTAGGAGTGGAAGAAGAAAAGGAGGGGGGGAAAAGAGACCATGTGAGTAAGTTGTCGAGCCGAGCTTCGCAGCAGAAAAATTGCAGGCATGGAAAAGGCCGAAGTGAGCAAAATGAAACCCTACCTGGAAAAGACCCAGTCCCGCAATCGATGATTGATGACAGCAGCGCCCCGGCTCTTCTTCTCCAGCTCCTGCACAACCACCTTCTTGGCCTCGGCAGTCGGTAAACCATCCAACAAAGGGCCACTGTTGACGGCCTTGCCCTCTCCAGCAAACGCCTCCTCGTCGATCGACGGCGTCTCCACGCCGCCCTCGGGCGCCACCACCTGCTTGATGGGCAGATTAAAAATCTAAAAATAAGGTAAGGAGGAAAGAGAGAAAAAGAGGAAGAGGATGAGTAATGGTGAGCAAGAGGATTTTACAAGGGGCAATGCCAATCGATTCGTCTCCCAAATCTAACAAATAAGCAGCCTCCCGCTCTCCACACCCACACTCTCCTACATACCTTGGCAAAGGCATGATCCCGCTCATCGTGCGCCGGCACGGCCATCACAGCCCCCGTCCCATATCCCCACAACACATAATCCGCCACCCACACCGGCACCTCCTCCCCCGAGATCGGATGCACGACAGTCGCCCCAGTGTCCACCCCCGTCTTGCCCTTATCCTTCCCCGTGGCCGTCCGGTCGAGATCACTCTTGCCCGCTGACTCCTTCACATAGGCCTTGACAGCCGCACGCTGCCCCTCCGTCGTCACCTGGTCTACCAACGGATGCTCCGGCGCCAGCACCACATACGTGACGCCCATCAAAGTGTCGGGGCGGGTAGTGAAAACCTCCACCTCGCCTTTTCCCTCTTGAGCCCCCGCCAGGGGAAAGACGACTTTCGCCCCCTCCGAGCGACCGATCCAGAGTTTTTGCGCCGTCATTGTCCCCTCGGGCCATTGCAACCCTTCCAAGTCCTTCTCTAGCTCCTCAGCATAGTTGGTGATCTTCAACACCCACTGCCGGAGGGGAAGGCGTTCGACAGGGTGGTCCCCCCGCTCGCTCTTCCCGTTGATGATCTCCTCGTTGGCCAGGACAGTGCCCAAGGCCGGGCACCAATTCACCGAGACGGAGCTTTGTTCTGCCAGGCCTTTCTTGTAGAGTTGGAGGAAGATCCATTGAGTCCAGCGGACGTACTCGTAGTCGGTGGTGGCCAGCTCCCGGGACCAGTCGTACGAGAAGCCCAGGCTCTTGAGCTGCCGCTTGAAGTTGGCAATGTTCTCGTAGGTGGTCACGCCGGGGTGGGTGCCTGTGTTGATGGCGTGCTGCTCTGCGGGCAGGCCAAAGGAGTCCCAGCCCTGGTTGTGGAGAGGAGAGAAGGGAAGGAGAAGGTGAGAGGATGGTGGTAGAGGGAGGGCAGGCACATGAGTGATAGATAACGCACAAGGCGGGGGGAAAGCAACGGAAAGCAGCACCACCTACTGTTAACACATTGAAATATGAGCTAGCTAGCCGAGCACGGCAGCACGACGCCTAACCATGCCGTAGCATGATGTCTGCCCAGGCCCAAAGGAGAGGGAAACATACTCATTCTTTACACGTACCATGGGGTGGAGAACGTCGAGGTCGCACATGCGCCAGTAGCGGGCCATTACGTCCGAGGCTGTGTAGCCCTCCGGGTGGCCCACGTGGAGGCCAGACCCCGAGGGGTAGGGAAACATGTCCAGCACGTATTTCTTGCCTTTGCCTGGCCGTCGTACTGCCTGTTATTTTTGGAGAGGAGGTGAAGGGGGGGAGGTGAGTGAGAGTGGAACCCACCATGCCACGAGCAGACAGCTTCAATTGCTTCCCTTGATACGGCCACGACTCAATCGTAAGAAGTCTCTTTCCATCCATCAGAAACAAGCAGGGGGTCTTACCTTGAAGGTCTCGTTGTCTGCCCAGTACTTTTGCCACTTGGGCTCGATGGCTTCATGCTCATACCGCGCCGGGAATGGCCCGTCGCTGGCACTGGCAGTGCCCCCCAAGGCCGAGGGAATTCTTATCCGCTGCACGAAGCCACCTCGCTCCGCACGTCTGGCCGTCACTCGGGTGCCAGCGCTCGGTGGGCATCGCCCTACCAGCCTCTGAAATGCGCTCGCTCCCCGTCCGTGCAGCAGCAACATGATGACGCACACCACTAGACTTGAGACGGCGGCAGAGGCGCTTGGTCTTATCATTCCCCCCCGCCCCGCACAAGAAATCCCCGCAGGCAGCGAAAGGATGCTCCTGGCCTGTGCATTTGTTGGGTAGGATGGGGTTATGGGTGGGTTAGAGGTCAGGGCTCTAGTCGTGCGCTTGTCCTGGATACGCAGGCTAACGGGCAGCGTTGTGTGCCTCCTTGCTCTTGGTCTTGCCCTCGAACGACACAGCGACCGAGGGTAGGGACTGCGGCAGCAGCTGCAGTACAAAGGCATGTTTACGTCTTTTCGCTGACGCTTGTACTGTCTCTTTCTTGTGGCTTTGACTCTGTGTGTGGCTTGCTTTGACTCTCTTTTGGCTTGGCGGGGTGGGGAGGTTGGAATTGTGAGAATAGAAGGACTTAAGTGAACTCTCCCACAACTCCCACAACCAAAACAGGATGGCCAAGGAGGGCGAGAAGGACAACAAAGACACGAGGAAGGATGCCGCGGCCCTGCGCGGGCTTGCCTTGACCGAGATTGTCATGGAAATCATTGAGGAGGCCGGCTTCTTTCCTGCTCTTGGTCACTGCAACAAGGTTCTGGGCCTGCAGCGCCAACTCCAAGCACGCAAGCCCTCTTCGTCGCAATTGGACGTCCTCGACAATTTGGTGTCTCCTTTCTTTCTCCTTGCGGCGGCCGAGAAAATGTAGGTCTTGAGAGCGCAGTTAGCTAGACATCTGTGAAATCATTGAGCAGGCCGGCTTTGTGCTTTCATTACTAACCGAAATTTCCCTCCACCTTTTGACACCTACAGGCACCACTCTGGCACGGACGTGACGGAAAGCTGTGCAGGCCCGCTGCTCATGTATAAAGAGGTCAAATCGGATCTAAACACGCTCATGCAGCTCTTTCAAGCACAAACCCAGTCTCTTTTTTTGGCATTACTACGGACCGTGCTCCTCGTGGTTGAATTGAGGTCGTGGCTTTGTCACTGGTACTTGCTTCACGATACTGATGCCCGCTCTGGGGCTGCCGTCGCTACAGATGGACCCGAGGCGCAAGCTGCTAGGCAAGACCCATTTTCCGCCTTGACGACGCAGATACAACGCCTACGAAAAGAGCAATCGTCCACGCTCCTCGTTCCTTGGAAGGAGGTCGTGTTGGCGGAAGGCAAGATGGTTGCGTCGAGCCTCCAGACATTGGCTCTTCTGAATCACTGTCCCCCCGACCTTCTCTCCGTCGTTGTGGAACTTCTTCGTTTGCGCAAGGCATTGCGGCAGTGGGAGGATGATGCAGCGAAACAGCCACCGGCGTCTGCCAGAGGAGTCATTGCCGGGGCTCCGCGCCGCCAGATTCTACGCCAGCAATTCCAGCACCTGGTTAATAAAATGCCTCTGCGTTTTCACGCCGTGGTCGATCAGGTCATGCCCCTCTCCCAATACAACACCGCGCTGTTGGGTCTCCCCTCGTCCTCTTCCTCTCTTTCCCCTCGCCATAGCAGCAGCAGCAGCAGTGCCAGCAGTAACCCCTATATCGGATTGATTGCTCAGTTCCTATTATCGTACGGCCCCACCGCCTTAGTGTGCGTCGCCAGTTTTATGCAAACCCAGGCTGGTGAAGAAGGAGAAAGCGACAAGGAGGCAGCAAACAACCACAACAACAGCCACGTGAAGGAAGAGGGGCTAGCCTACGCCTTGCCTCGCGCGGCGGGCTCACCGACGGCACCGTCGCGGCGGCAGGATATCGTGGGCCGTGAGTTTGTGCCCATTTTTTCCATGACCTCGGGTCAAGCCGCGGCTGCAAGCAGTAGCAAGCAGCATAGCAGCATTGCGCGACGCCCAACGTCATCGTTCTCGACCGAGTCCCCGATGGGTCGCCCCTCATCCACTGCCTCGTCTTCATCGTCGTCAAATGTGTCTGGATTAGGAACAACGGCGGCGGGGTCGGAGCGTGGCGGGCCGTCCACCACTTCCTTCTCTTCCTCCTCCTTGCCAGTGCGTCGCGACCATTGCCCACCCGCCTGGTTTTGGGAGTTGTGCCATCACAGCGGGTTGTGGCCTGCAGTAGAAGGACGATTGCCAGAAGGTGGGGCTCAACGCTTCTCCCTTTTGGGTGTCGGTGGGGGAGGTGGAGTGAGTGGACGCAAGCTTTCACCCTTGGAAGGAACGTTCGTCCACCAAAGCGGCAGACACCATATCTTCACCTATTTTGTTGCGCATATCTCGCCGCAGGAACGGCTGGTGGTAGCTTTTGGGGACCGCAATCGGCCGGCCACGGACCGCGTGGTACTTTCTTTTCTCATGGCGGCGACCTCTATTTTGAACGACAGCATGGCTTTTGGAGTGTGAATTTGAAAGGGAGGGCGCGTGTAATTCTTGTGAAAATGGATCGCTCTCTTGTAATAAGAAAATGCAAAAAATTGAAGAAAAAGAAACAAAAAGAACGCTCAAAAAGAAACCCGGAAGACGGAAATCGGAATGCTCGCGAGGCCAAAGACCACCAGCTGGCTTATAAAGCACATGCCGTTCGTGCAATGCCATGACCATGATGCCCTTGTCGTGCGTGTCTCACAAACGTCTTGTAGTGTTGCTCACGCCGTGCTCGCTTCCCCCTACCCTTATACTTTCCCACAGGACACCGGCCCCGACGCCCCGCAGCACCATCATCATCAACATGGTAAGTCCCCTACAAGCCCTCCTCTCCCCGCCCGCACGCGCCAACTCATGCACACCACCACACACCCCACAGCGTCGTAGCCCTTCGGCGAAGAAGCAGGGAGGCAAGGGGGCAGCTGGAGGCGCGGACGCGAGCCGGCAAGGGCTGACCGAGGAAGAAATCGAGGGTACGTCTGGAAGGGGGGAGGGGCGACGGGTTCTGCCTTGCTTTGCCTGCAGGGATAAGTGGAGCGCGTGAAACTGAGGAGGAGGTGTGTTACTGAACTCAGGAAGGCCTTGTTCGATGGGACTTGTCCATGCACTTGGCTCGACTCTGCTGCCGTGCCTGCTCTTCCTCCTTCCCTCTCTCGGCTATCCCTTACGTTCAACCACTGACCCAACCCCCCCATCTCTTACCACCGTCCACACACAGAGATCCGCGAGGCGTTCAACCTGTTTGACTTGCAAGGCAGCGGGACCATCGACGTGCGGGAGCTGAAGCAGGCCATGCAGTCCCTGGGCTTTGATGCCAAGAACCACACCATCTACCAAATGATTGCTGACATGGACAAAGACGGGACGGGCAGCGAGAGCAACAGCATCGACTTTGACGGGTTTCTGCACATGATGACGGCCAAGATGAGCGACAAGGAGAGCAAAGAGGACATTGAGAAGGTGTTCAACATGTTTGACGAGCAAGGCAAGGGCTCCATCTCCTTCAAGGACCTCAAGCGCGTCGCCAAGGAGCTGGGGGAGAACATGTCGGGTAGGTTTACGTGTGTAGAATCTATGTGGCCCTGCCCCCACGTTATTGCTGCTCGTGGCCATCTTTTGCAGTTTTCGTTATGTTATTTTATGTGCAGCGTGCTTCTCTCAGTAAGAGACGTCCCTTCGTCTGACCCACCCATCATACGCTCATTCTTTTCCCTCTTTCCTGTCTTTCTGTCTTTCCAACACGCACACACAACAGAGGCGGAGCTGAAGGAGATGATTCAACGGGCGGACGCCGATCAAGACGGCGAGGTGTCATTCGAGGACTTTTACAACATCATGACCCGACGAACATTCACCTAATGTTTGCGAAACAAAGAAGAGGAAGAAGCGGGGTGGAAGAAGAGCGAGCGCCAGTCCGCCGTTTGACAAGAAAAGAATAAGGGGGAAACAAGAAAAAGTGCTAGGTTAACACGCCCGCGCACGCCCGAGGCATGGCGCGGGGGAGTGCTCGATCAGCTGCGGGGTAGGAAGACTGTGTAATGTAGGGTAAGGGCATTTGTAAGAAAACAACATCAACAACAACGAAACGAAAGAACGATCAAAAGCAAAGAAAGCAAACACAAGGAAGATAGTAAGAAGCAAAAGCATGAGCGAATGATTTTCCATCCAATGGTTTGTTCCTTTTCCCCCGCGCTGAACAAGGTCCTGTGTGAGCTTTCTCTCTCTAAATATGTGGCCGCTTCTTCCCTACCCCCTGTGCCTTATCCTTGCCTCCATCACCTCCCTAGGCCCACCACACGCGCCTCCTTCTATACGAGACGCGGTGCTGGACAAAGGGTCTTTCTTAGTGAGGGTAAAACAAGAACAAGGCACAAGGGAATGCTACTGCTGCTCCTTCCTATGTGGCTTTCTCTTTCTGGCCGTCCAATCGTTGACATGACAAATCAAAAGTGTGGGTAGCTCGCACATCCAGACACAACCTCCAAGAACTGACTTTCGTTCGCTCGAAACACACATAATACACGCACACACAGGCAGAACAAACACACACACAATAACATAGACACACACACACACACGCACAAAGACACATAACTGCTTAGTTTCACACGCCGTGTCCAAAGCGCTAAGCTCCCTCCACGCAATCTCTCCCTCCATCCCTCTATGTTCTCTCTCTATCTTTCTCTCTCTCCTTCTCTGCTTTCCGAAATAATGTTGCAAACGAAAAAGGGCACGCCTTCCTATCTCCTCTCCTAGCAATGACAAATGAATGAGGATGAACCCACCCACCTCCCACCACCACACACACATCACCCAAAAGAAGGGGCAAACAGTCTCCTAGGATTGTTCTTGCTGCTGCTGCTGCTGCTGCTGCTTACAGGTAGGCCTTGGCCTCCTTGATGAGGTTGTCGGCAGTCATGCCCAACACCTTCATCACGGTGGGGCCCGGGGCGGAGAACCCGAAGCGGTCCACACCGATGACCTTCCCGTCCAAGCCCACGTACTTGTACCACAAGCCCGTCACGCCGGCCTCCATGGCAATGCGCTTACGGCAGGCGGCGGGGAGGATGGACTCCTTGTAGGCGGCCGACTGGCGCTCGAAGATCTCCATGCAGGGCATGGACACGACACGGATGCCCTCGCCCAGGGCAGCGGCGGCCTCGACGGCGTGCTGCACCTCGGACCCGGAAGCCATGATGATGGCCTTGAGGGGGCCAGACTCCTTCTTGACGATGTAGGCGCCCTTGAGCACGCCGGCGCGCTTCTCGGCGGGGGTGCCGGGGAGCTGCTTCACGTTCTGACGGGTGAGGATGAGGGCGGTGGGGCCGTCCTTGCGCACGATGGAGGAGACGAAGGCACCGGCGGTCTCCTCGGAGTCGGCGGGGCGGATCACGTCAAGGTTGGGGAAGACACGGAGGCCGGAGACGGTCTCCACCGGCTGGTGGGTGGGTCCGTCCTCACCGACACCGATGGAGTCGTGCGTCCAGATGTACCCGATGGGCAGCTCGGAGAGGGCGGCCACACGGACGGGCGCGCGCATGTAGTCGGCGAAGACCAAGAAGGTGGCGCCGGACACACGGTGGAGGCCGAAGTAGGCGAAGCCGTTGAGGATGGAGCCCATGGCGTGCTCGCGGATGCCGTAGAGGACGTTGCGGCCGGTGTAGGTCTTGCCCTCGCCGTTGCCGAAGTCGCCACCGTTCTTGATGTAGTTCTTGGTGGAGCCGAAGAGATCAGCCGAGCCGGACAGGTAGTTGGGAACGGAGGCGGCCACGGGCTGGAGGACGATGGAGCCGGCCTCGCGGGTGGCGATGTCCTTGGAGGCGTCGAACTCGGGGATGGCCTTCATGAGCTCCTCCACGGAGGGCACCTTCTTGTCGATCGCGTCCTGGAGCAGCTTCGCCTTGTCGGGGTTGGCGGACTTCCACTCGGCGTAGGTCTTCTGCCACGCGTCGTACTCGGACTTAAGGGTGGCCTGGCGGGCGGCCATGACGGCGCGGGTCTCGGGGGAGACATACCACTTCTCGGCGGGGAGGCCGAGGCGCTTGCGGGACTCGTCGCAGTACTTGACGCCGGCCTCACCGTGGGCGGCGTTGGTGCCGGCGATCTCGTCGATGCCCTTGCCGATGATGGTCTTGCAGATGATGAGCTTGGGCTTGCCGTTGTCGTTGGACTTGGCGTCGGAGATGGACTTCTCGATGGCGTTCAGGTCGTGGCCGTCGATGGTCACCACATCCCACCCGTAGGCCTTGTAGCGCATGGCCACGTCCTCGGACTGGGTGCGGTCGGCCATGGCGTCCAGGGTCACGTCATTGGCGTCGTACAGGATGATCAGATTGTCCAGCTTCTCGTGGGCGGCAAAGGCAGCCGACTCCGCGGCGACACCCTCCTGGATGCAGCCGTCACCGCCGAGGGCGATGATGTGGTTGTTGAAGAGCGTGTGCTGGGGGGTGTTGTAGGTGGCTGCGGCGTGCTTCTGGGCCGCGGCCATGCCGACGGCATTGGAGACACCCTGGCCCAGGGGGCCGGTGGTGCACTCAATGCCGGGCGTGTTGTGCTCGGAGGAGGGGAACTCGGGGTGGCCGGGGGTCATGGAGTGGTGCTGGCGGAACTTCTTCACCTCGTCCAGGGGGAGCGCGTACCCGGACAAGTGCAGCCAGGAGTAGATGAACATGGAACCGTGGCCGGCCGAGAGGATGAATCGGTCACGGTTGATCCACTGGGGGTCCGCGGGGTTGTGCTGGAGGAGCTTGCCCCAAAGGACGGCGCCGATGTCGGCGGCCCCGAGGGGGAGACCCAAGTGGCCGGAGTGGGCGGCGGTGATGGAGTCCAGGGCCAAGCCACGGGCCTCGTTGGCCACGCGGGTCAGGTCCGCCGGGGTGATAGTAGCCTTGGCGGGAGCCGCGGTGGCCATCATGACGGGGCTGGTGCGGGCCGCGGAAGTACGCTGGCCGAACACGCTGCTCAGACTCACGGGCGCGGGGATGAAAGCTTGGGCAGACAGCACACCCATGGCGGCAACGCCGGCGAAAGCAGCCTTGGCAACCATCTTCACTGTGTGGAGTGGGGGTGGGTGGGGAGGGGTGTGAGTTGCGTGTGCATGTACGATTCAAACCCACACGGCACACAAGATTGCCTGTGGGGTGGGTGGAGGGGATCGGGGTGCGACCTGGGGTTCGTACGCACGGCCCTCTGGACCAAAAAGCGGCCAGCGTGCGCGGGCCCCGCCCAGTGCCACTTGGGTGTGTGCTCGAGGGGAGGGTGCGCGCAGCATTTAAAGTGCCGGGGCGACGCGGTCGCAAAAAGAAGGGCACGAGCAGCAAAGGCAAGATCCTGCAGCAGGCGAAGGAAAAAAAAGAAGCTTGCGAAGGGAAGCGTGCGAGCCCCGTCGCCGCGCTCGTGCGCACGCTCCAGCAGCGTCCGACCCGTCTCGATGTAGCCCTTGTGTGTGTAGCCTGCGTGGAAGTTTGTGTATGTGTGTGGGTGGGACAGGCCCTGCGTATGGCGCACGACAACAGCACAAAATATCCTCCCCCCTCTCTTGGCTCACCCAGGCATATGTGGTTGTGGCTGCTGTCGTCGCCCTGCTTCTGCTGCTCCAGGCCACTGGTTGTGCTTGGAGCCAGGACAGAAGCGGGCGAGCAATACGACGCGTCCATACAAAGGATCGCAACAGGAAACAGTGCGAGAACAAGCAAGACAAGGGGGTGGATGGGTGTGGTGGGGCGGGGTGCTTCCTTGCCTTGCGCTTGAAGACCAAAAGGCCAACGTGTCGCGAATCCTGCTTCTCCTCCACACAGAGGCCTGCCGCGGGGCCGCCTTTTCTTTTTCGGCCTCGCCCCATTCCCTCCCTGCAACTTCTTTCAATCACTTTAGTTGAGTCTGGCGTACTTTCTTGGGCGTAAAGGGACAGTGGTGCGCAGCAAGTGAGAGTTGCAAAAGGCGCGTGGTCTTCATCAAAAATCATGCGCGGGGTTGGACAACAGTAGTAGGATAACGTCAAGTCACATCAGGCGGCCCATCAAAGTAAACAGAAGCAGGCTTTCCAACACATTTTAATCACAAGAAGGGGTACTTTTTTTTCTTTTCTTTCGTCCACCGCCACTTCTTCCTCTTTCATATGGATTGATACATTTTTTCTACAGTTTACAAAAACACACACTGCATTTATTTATCGGTAGAGACGTTTGAAGAGCTCGCACGTGAGGTCGTCCGACTCCCACTGGCTGCCTCCCCGCAGCAGCATCTCCATCTGGCGCGCCAACTCCAGCTGGTGGTGCTCGTGTTGGTGTCGGTGGTGGTGGTGATGATGGTGGTGGTGGGGGTGCGGGTCGTTCTCGG
>AFGL01013773.1:0-11587 GCA_001614225.1 Nannochloropsis limnetica | reverse complement strand
CGAGTACAATAAAGGGTGAAAAGCAAGACAGAAAAAAAGAGTAAAAAGCAGGCATTACCCCCCCCACCCTCCCTCCCCTCTCTACCCCTCCTCACGCACCTCATCCGCGGCCTTTTTCCACGACTCTGGAATATTCAGAGGCCTCAAACCTAGACATTCGATAAGCACTCTCTCCTCCATCACAATCGCTCCCGAAAGGTGCAAAATAAACGACGTGTCCTCCTCCTCCTCCTCCTCCTCCTCCTTTTTCTCCTCTTTCACTTCCTCCCTCCCTCCTTTCTCTTGTTCATGTTCATTTACTGGTGGAAGGAGGGAGGGAGGAGGAGGAGGAGGAGGAGGTTTGTGTCGTGCCCACAAGGCCTCGGCATCGTCGTAGGCAGTCAGGAAGCGAGGCAACCGGCAGATGGCAGGAGAGAGGGGGGTGAGGTGGAGGAGGATAGGGAGGGAGGAGGAGGAGGAGGAGGAGGGAGGAAGAAAATTGTTGCTGTCACTGTTCTGAGACAAGAGGAGGAAGAGGAGGAGGAGGAGGAGGTATTACACCGAGGGAGTGGTGGGGATGGGGCATCCATTTCCATCATCACCACCATCACAAGATGGAGCAGCAGCAGCAGCAGCAGCAGCAGCAGACCAGCAGCAGCAGCAGCAGCAGCAGCAGTGGACAGCAGCAGCAGCAGCAGCAGCAGCAGGGTAGCAGCAGCAGCAGCAGCAGCAGCAGGGTGAGAAGCAGCAGCAGCAGCAGCAGCAGCAGGGGGGAACAGCAGCAGCAGCAGCAGCAGCAGGGGGGGCAGCAGCAGCAGCAGCAGCAGCAGTGATAACGAGAGAGGACATCCACTTGGGTGAATGCATGGGGACTGGCTCTGGCATTGGCGCTCGTAAGGTATGCCCTAGAATATCAACCTCCCCTCTTAGCACACGCACCCCGACACTACCCACCAAGCAGCAGGACTCGCCGGGCTGTTGTTTTAGGAGGGAAAGTAAGGGAGTGGGTGAGGAAGGAATAGGTGAGGAAAGGAAGGGAGGAGGGAGGGAGGGAGGAGGGAGGAAGCTCTATCCGTACGTACCTCCATGCCCAGGTACACGCCGCCTTGCTGCTTCTTCTCGGGGTCCCGCCATGAACGGAGGCGCTTGTAAGAAGGAGTAGAACGTAAAGTAGGTAGTGGTGGAGGAGCGGGTGCTGCTGCGGTGGCTGCTTCCGGTGCGGCAGGGGCAGCCCCCTCCTCTGCCTCGTCCTCCTCCTCCTCGTCGTCCTCGTCGTCTTTGCTCTTACGGCTCTCCTCGTCCTCTTCTCCCTCCACCTCCTCCTCCTCCTCTTCGTCTAGTCCACGCGCCGAGGACGCCGTCACACTAGCCGTCTTTCCTCCTCCTCCTCCTCCTCCTCTTCCTCAATCTTTCTTCGGCTCCCCATCCAAAATGCCCACCTCCTCCTCCTCCTCCTCCTCTTACTCCTGCTTATCCTCCCCTCCTCCCTCCTCTACTTTCCTCCTCCTCCTCTTCCTCCTCCTCCTCCTGCCGCTTGACCTCCTGCCCCTTGCTGCTCCGTCTGTTGTGCCCTCCACGTTTGCCCGCTGGCGTGCCGCCGTTCGCACTGCCGACGCTACGGGAGCGGGGGCGCTTGCGTTTGCGTCGTGGCATGGCTGGTCTTGGGGGGCCTGTGGATTGTGTGTGGTTGAGTGGTTGAGTGGATGGGTGGGTAGATTTAACATGGGCAGCAGCGTGCGGAGAGGAACGGCGAGATCCTCTTGGAAAAAGCAGTGAGGCTTTGTATGAAGCAACTCAATCACCACTACCATGACAGCATGACAACAACGAGGAGGACAAGGAGGAGGAGCTCGGTGCTGCCACTCTTTGCCCTCGCATGCAAATCCATCCATCTCCACCTCTCACTCACACACAACCTCCTCCCACCCCACCCCATCCCACCACAGCACTCTGCCTCCCTCCTGCCATGCTTTCCCTGGCCCGCTCCCGCACGGAGCTGGCCTTCATCGAAGCCGGGGTGGCACAAGACGTCCGCGCCGACGGCCGGCGTCGCATCGACTACCGGGAAATCAGCGTGGCCGTGGACGTGCACCCTTCTGCCAATGGCTCTGCCCGCGTCATCCTAGGCCAAGGGGCCACCGAGGTCCTTGCCGTGGTCAAAGCCGAGCTCTCCCAACCCTCCCACGAACACCCCAAGCGAGGCAAGCTAGAAGTGAACGTGGAGGTCTCGCCCTTGGCGTTGCTGCACCGCGAGACGGCCCGGGATGGGGAGGACCTGAACGCAGACTTGACCAAGGCATTTGAGACGTTCCTAGTACGAGCCGAGGCCCTGGACATGGAAGCACTCTGCATCACCCCCGGGAGGTTCGCTTGGACGATCTACCTCGACGTATTGGTATTAGAAGGACAAGGTAATTTGCTTGACACCGTCTCCTTTGCCGCTTACGCAGCACTACGAACGGCGCGCCTTCCCAAAATCGATGCCATCTCCGGTGGGCTCGACGCAGCCAATAATCCTATTGAGGATTTCGAGTTGTCGTCCACGGACATCACGGAAGCCATTGGCCTGCCCATCAAGAACCTTCCCATCTGCATCTCTCTCAATCGGATAGGCAACTTCCTGGTGGTCGACACGGCGGCAGACGAGGAGGCGGAGGGAGGGGTGCAAGGACGGGTGACAGTAGCAGTAGACGAGACCGGACACGTTTGTGGGATTCATAAGGGGGCAGGAGGGGGCTTTCCTGCCCGAGAGCTACAGGGGATGACGCAGCATGTGGTGCCGATTGCATTGAAAGTGTTGGAAGGGTTGAAAGCAGCGCTTGAAGTGGAGGAGGGGGGGAAGGGGAACGGTCAAGGAGGGGTTGGCGGAGCAAGGACGTCGTGATAGTAGAAAAGGAAGGAAGGAGGGAGGGAAGGAACAAAGAAATTGTAACATCATGAGAACGAAAGGATAGGAAGAGATTGTGTGGATGGTCGCTTAAAAAGTTTTGGTTCTTGATTATCTCTGTGCTCTTTTGTTGCGGGCGTCTCGAGGGGGTATTTGATGCCTCCAACTTGGGGTGGGTAAATCACAAGAAAGGAAATTGGGTAAGGGAATATACTATGTCTAATAACACCATAGAAAGTCGATATCCGTCTTACCATTCCTTTGGCATTTTTCCAGTGGAGGGGGGGGAGGAGAAGAGACACGAGAAGGAGGAGGAGCAGGAGGAAGGGTGGGGGGAAGGGGAGAGGACGAGGGGAAGGGAAGGAGGAGGATAAATAAGGAGGAGAAAGAGGAGGGGGTGGAGGAGGATAAATAAGAAGGAGGTGGAAGGCAAGGAGCACGAGGGGAAGGAGGAGAAGGAGGGGGAGGAGGACGAGAAGAAGGGAGGATAAGAAGGAAAATAAAAAGGAGGAAAGTAGAAAGCGATAGGGGATGGTCGTGATGAGTGCAGAGGAGGGAGGGGATTGGGGCGAAGGGGGTGAATTCCTTATTTATGTTATTACTAATTCAGACGTCGTCGCCGCACAGGAAGAAGGTCTCGGGCCCATCCTCTTGAATAGCCAAGTGGTTTTTTATTAAATTTTGGCCACAAAGCAAGCGAGGAGGTGCGTCGTGGCATTCGATGGTGCTTTCTAGCTTAGGTGCCATGTCCGAGAAAGCACTTGAGGATATTACAGGACTTCGTCTTGGCATGCTTGCGAGTCTAAACTTCAAGGTAGGGCAAGCTGCAGTGCCATCAGTTTACGAATACAACGCAAGTACGAATGAAACAAATCAGTTTCAACTTTTAAAAAAAAACATAAAACGTTCATGTGAAATCCAATTCGCCTTTTCCTTCTTTGCTTTCTATATGTCTTTCCATGATACCTCGTTGCTTGTATGCTTCGCTTCGTTCCTTATCCGTGTTGTATGTCCTCTTCATTTACGTCCATCACTAAATCGTCGTCAAACAAAAAGTAACCTCCTTCCGCCCCGCTGCGCGAAGCATTCCCTTGAGCATTGGCTCCAAGAATGCAGTCCCCTCACCACGGCTTCTCATATGAATGCTTTTCAATTGAGGTGTGCCCTTAACAAGCGCGTATATGATGGCGGATAGCCCCATAGCCGTCACCTTTCCCTCCCCCAGACCCATGACCGCAAAGCTCACCAACGAGGGCACCCCCCCCATTTCGATCGCTGTGGCCAAAGCAATAATGCCTTCGTCAGTCACTTGATGGTTGGAAGGAATTAATAGATATTTTAGATCTTTCAAGCCCCCTTGCTGGATTACAGACGCGAGCACACCAACGCCTTCATCGCACATCCCTACTTTGCTTAAGTGTAAATACTTCAAACAAGTCTTCGGTGTGTCCCGGAGAGCGCTGGCCAGGACAACCACGCCCTCGTCCGTGACATCAACGCAATCATCTAACCTTAAAACCTCCAACGCCGGAAACGCGTCCCGGCGGAGGAGATCTGCCAGGGCACAGGCACCCTCGACGTCAATATTACATGCCGTCAAGGAAAGCTTCTCCATCCGCTTTGCGCAATCAGAGACCTCCAAGACGTTAAAAAAGTCAATGAAAAGCACACTATCCAAGTCAAATCCCGACAGGGTGATCCTTTTCAGGCTCTGCAGACCCATGCCATGGCGCAACACCGCTATGATCGGTTGCAAGGCTCTGCCACCGAGTCTATCCCGAGAAGCCTGAAGGTGGATCTCTTTCAGCATCGGCATCGCCTCTAGCACATCTCTCGAGGGAACGGTTTCGTCGTCGACTAATCTCATATGCAAACTTTCGAGATACGGCGGCCGGGTCTCAATGAAGCAAGGTTGGAAGCTAGGGTTCCATAGGAAAGTACCGGAGGTAAAACAATCCAAGCGCTCCGAGGACGGTAGCAGGGCGCGCAGCAATCGTATCCGCGTCGCCATGGAGCCATAGTCAAGCCACCCCCAACTCGCAGCGAACGTCTTCAGCCTGTCGCAACCCGGAATTCGCGCGCGTGCCTCCACCATGTCTGCCAGCGGGGCCAAGTCTTCGTCGTCCGATGTAGCAAAATGGACAGTAAAGTGTTGGAGAGCAGGAATGGCACCTCTACTCAATGCTCGTGCCATTTGAGAAGTTACGCCTATCGTATTATAAAGACTCACAGCTAAAGTTTTGAGTGCGGGCAGCGCTCCATCAACTTCCAGTGCCCCCGCCAGGATGTCCGAACGCTCCCGAGTCACTCTCTGAGACACTGACACGTGCAGTTCCTCCAGCTTTAGACAGCAGCCTTGAGCGATGGCCTGAGAAAAGGCGGGAAGTGCCTCCTGCTGGTCCAAGGAGATTGTCTGAAGCTTCTTTTGTCGTCGCAGTAAAGCTGCCAAGCGAGCAGCAATGCGATCTTCAGTAAAGCGGAGCCGTGCCTGGGTAAGGCTGCCGCCATACGCTTCCAGCAGTGCGCGAGAACCAACCCCACTGGCGCGTCCACCGTCACGACGAACGCCGTCAGTTTCTTCGTGGATGAACTAAATGCCGCCCCTGCCGTCGTGGCGTCCGGCATTACGGCCGTCTCCGCGACCACGACGTTTGTGACCGGAGTCCCCACCTTTCTGAGCAACTCCACCTTCAACTTCCAGGCCACTATCTCTAATTTATGCCACCAGTTTTTGCGGAATGACAAGCGCCACTTCACGGCCAGCATCGAAAGTACCACTGGCGTCACCCTCTCGCCGACACTGACGGTTACCAAGGACACTGTCAATGGAAGCACCGTGAGCTACTACGCACCGCCTGCGCTGCCGTACCAGCTCTCTACGACCAAGCACAACACCACCGGCGCAACACTTGTCGTGAATCCCGGCAACATTCAATTCCGGGATTCTACCATCACTCTCAATGCCGCCAGCAATGTCTCTTTGGAACAGTTGCGTCTCCGGGTGACTCCATCCAATTTGGTTGGCGACGGGACAGCCAATTTGGTCCTTGGTCACATCGACACGACGACTGGAAACATGCGGGGCATTCGTATTGATACCGCCTCCGTCACAGCACTTGCGGCATTGGGCGCTACGAATACGGGAACGCTCATGACCACCGGAACCGGACAGTACCCCGCCACTGGGTTCACGTCTGCATATGATCATTCGGCGTCAATCATTGGGACAGACCAACTCCAAATGGTCAATGGACGATGGCAAACTAGACCATCGGCGGGATACTTGAATTATTCTCTGTATTACTTCCCAGGAACGCTGAACGCGCCAGACTACACTGGTATTATGCCTACCGCAGATACTTGGCGCTACACATGCCTGCGGTTCCAAAACCTCAAGGCAAGTCCCTACAACAGCGTCACCATTGGCATTAGCAACAGCACCGGTCTCGCCATCAATGTCAACGAGAGCACGGCCAACTTTAAGCTCTTCATGAAGGTTATCAGTACCTTGGGGACCACCCCTTGGGTCAGCTGCACTGTAGGCATTGACGGCGCGGGTGGTTATGGGGCAATTAACGCAGACGGCCAGGGTGCCATGGACAACGGCGCTACTTCCACAAGCTCCCTTCGAGTCTTTGTGCCTACTGGCACCCCTGCCAACGCCACGATCTACCTCCGTCTCGGACTCAACATGGGGTCCGCCCAATCGGTCGGCGGAATCACGTGCACAGCAAATTAAGGTCTTACGATAAATAAAATATTTTTCTAGAATAAAGCAAAGCAAAAATGGGAGATCTCTTCACTGATAGCGAGCGCGTTAACCTTCTCTTCAAAAAGGTGCTCAATAAACCATGCACCTCAACCGAACGAGAGTTCTTTGAAGAACCTTCCATCGTGAGTCGAAATTTCGTGTACCCGGAAGACATTGTGTCGGTTGCCATTCCTCTCTCCGCTCCTACCGATCTAAGAAACCTGACCGATGCGAGCTTTGACGACAACGGACTACCACTCAAAGGCAGCTATGCCGGCAAAACATCCTCAGAATACCCCAACGTCAGGTACTACCACAAGATCCCTCTTGTAATGCTACCCGGAATATCCGGAACCTCATTTCAATCTATTAACGCAACGACGTCACATCCTGGCGGATATGCCGATGCAAACGGCACGGATATCGACAACAAGGGCCTCGCCGGTAGCTACGGCCGAGTCCTAGAAGGCTCCATCCCCTTTAACCACGCTACCGACGGTAGCTACGGAGTGACCTTGTACAAAGGTACGATGGTCGCCATCCCTTTTGGTGCCGCCGGTGGAGGTTGGGTCGTAGACGCCCGTCCAGGGGTCATCACCTTCTTCCAATATAACTTCGCTGGGTTTACCGGCGTCAATGAGCTCAATCCGCCATTTATCAGCTTCTTCCGCTATGTAGGCCCCACGGGTGTCTCTGGGGCGACCACCGTCAACAACTTCAGTGCGCGACAGATCTTTACCGGCGGAGAAGACGGATCTACCAACGACCAGCTCGCCGCTATCCAAATCGATTCGCGAAACGTAGAGACGCTCGCAGAGGGAGAAATGTTGGATGCCATTCAAATTGGGGGCAACTATGACAACTCGTGGCGAATCTGCGTCGTCAACACCGCCACCGGATCCTCGTTTCTCATTCAAACCAGACAGAACGGTGTATGGATCTCGAAAACTACCCTCAGCTCGCCTTGTGTGGCTTGAGTGGTATATATAGATATATAGGGTATAGGTATAGATATTGTAGTATGATATGTCATGTCAAGAAAATTAAAATGAACAAGAAAAAGAAATACGATACTATAGATCTTGAATTGTTCCACAAAAGTTCTTTTTTTTACGTACACCACACCACAGCGCCATGGAAATCCCCCCCGAACATTCCGCGCACGTGCCGTTGCAGCACCAATGGACATTCTACCTCCACTACCCGACCTACAACCTGGACGCGCAAAACTACTCCGACCAAGCGTACGAGCGCCTCGGCGACTTTTCTTCCGTGCAAGACTTTTGGAATATTTTGGAGTATCTCCCCAAACCTAGCGACGTTTTCTCGCAGAGGGATCCGGCAAAGCGCATCGTGAGAGCCAAAGTAAATGGTCGCAGTCTCGAGGCATTGGGCCTCTTCAAAACCGGCATCAAACCCGAGTGGGAATTCCCTCTGAACATAAAGGGCGGGCACCTCGAGTTTCGAGATGACATACCCCTTGAAGTGGTCGATCGCATCTGGTACGAAACCCTCCTCGCCATCGTGGGGGAGGTCCTCGAATGCGGCAGAGATCTTATGGGGGCACGAATCGTGGACAAGTCCAAGACCAGGAAGACAGAATTCCGCCTTGAAATATGGCTCGCAACAACCGAAGAAAAGGTCCGCGAAGAGATCTCCCAGAATCTTATTACAGCACTTTCGCCCTATGCTGAAATCGAGCTCGAGTGGAAGGTGCATGGCGACTCTATTTCCAACATGATCCACTGCAATGCACAGCATCTCGGCATCTAGTTTTAATACGACGTGGGGCAGCCGCCTTCGTAGGGGAGAACAAGCCCCGGCTCGTCCTCGTATACGTGGAAAGGCTCCTCGAACGACGAATAACCTCGCTTTTTTGCAAGTCGGAAAAATTCCCCCTGCCGCTTCGTATGGACAAAATAACGATGCCCAGGTCTTCCGCTAGCATGGTAGCAAATCAGCGTTCTCTTGGCCAGCATCTCCTTCATCTCTCGAGAAAAAATGAGGGAGGGTCGAGGTGGCGGTGGACTTCGTCGTTGTCGCCGCCATCAGGAAGACGCCGAATCATGGCGAATGCTACGATCAGCGGAGAGGCCACGCCGGGGCTGCGATGCTTGGCTACGGCAGGCCCTGGAGAGGTTGCTGTGGTGTGTGGTGGTTGGTGGTGGTGAGTGCGTCGGGGATAGAGGGAGGAGGTCATGAGCGTGCGTAAATAAATCTCAGACCATGCAAGCAAGCGGGCCTGGCACGTCCTGTGGCATATTTTGGCGCGCATTCCTTGGCATGCATACAAGCACGCAATCTAGTGCATGGGGGAGAGAGAGAGCTATGGGAGAAGAAGGGGTAGCGGAGGGGCAAAGCAATCAAAGAACACAACACGATCGTCATCATCCCGCAACGGCACGAGACCGCACGAGACATGAGCATTAGTCAGACACTGCCCGTACCGCGTCCAAGCCACCAATACACCCTCCACCTGCACTCACACAACCCTCTTAACAAACTTGACCATTCTGGCCACAGGAAGCAGCGCCGGACGCCAAGCGACGCCTCTTCTAACCTCCCTCCTCGCAGCATCATCATCATCCTCATCACGTCCGCTCCAGCATGCCCGTGGTCCTTCCCCCCCGCCGTGCCCTGGACCTCCTGCCCCTAACCCTCCTTTCCCTCTCCGTCGTGCTGGTGCAGGCGGTGGCGTTTTCCATTCGAGGCGGCGGTGGTGGGATGGGTGCTGCCGCGGCTTCTGGTGGTGCAGTCAGCCTCCCCATCCGCTCCGCCTTGCGTTGCTTGGGCATGACGCCCCCCAACATCTCCCTCCTCCTCGGCCGCAAGGGTGGGGCGGGGAGCAGCAGTGATGAGAGCGGCCGAGAGGTGGCCTCGTCGTGGATGCGTACGCGGGAGGTGCGCAATGGCTACACGTCGGACGGGCGTCGTCGCCTCCTGTCGATGGCGGAGCTGTTTGCCAGCAAGGACAGCAACAACGAGAAGAAGAGCCCTCCCGACGGGACCTTTGCTGCTACGGGCAACAAGAACCTCTTTTCTCGGGACGGGGCCTTCAAGTTGGTGGGCTATGCGGCCGTGGCGTACATTGGCAAGCAGTTTTTCAACGGCGGGCGCTACGACGACGACCCGGATCTGAGCGGCAAGGTCGCAGTCATCACGGGCGGAAACTCCGGCATTGGGAAGGAGACCGCCATCCGCCTCGCCACGCTCGGGGCACGTGTGTTGATTGCTTGCCGCAACCCTGAGAAAGGCGAGGCGGCGGTGCGGGACATTGTAAATGCCGTCTCTCCCTCCTCCTCGGCTGCGTCTCCCGTGGAGGGCGCCAGCAGCAAGAAGAGCAACGGGCCCCCGCCGCAGGTGGAGAGTTTGGTGATGGACCTGTCGGACTTGAAGAGCATCGATCGCTTCGCGACGGAGCTGAACAAACGTGTGGACAAAGTGGACATCCTGGTGAACAACGCAGGGGTGATGGCGGTGAGTAACCTGGAGCGGACCAAGGACGGCTTCGAGCGCCAGTTGGGCGTGAACCACCTGGGGCACTTTCATCTGACGAACCGCCTCTTTGACTTGCTGCTCAAGGGTGCGGCGACGCGGGATGGGGCGCGGATCGTGAATGTGGCGAGTGAGGCGCATCGGTTTGGGGGGTTGGACTTGAATGACCCTAACTACCTGACGCGCGAGTACAAGAAGTGGGAGGCTTATGGGCAGAGCAAGCTGGCGAACATCTTGTTCACCCGCGAGCTGCACCGACGCTTGGCGGAGAAGGGGATGGAGAAGAAGGTGCTTGCTGTGTGTTGTCACCCGGGTGTGGTGCGCACGGAGCTGGGCCGGTATTTGATCGAGGACATTCCTACACCAGGCAAGGTCGTTTTGGCACCCGTGGCGCTGGCGGGGTGGTACTTCACCAAGAGTCCTAAGCAAGGGTTAGTGGGGGATGGGGGGAAGGGTTGGTTTGGGTGTGTATGGTCGCTGTCTATATCTGTTAAAGGTTCTCTTTTCCTGTGTGTTTGTTACTTTTCCTTTTCTTTCTCGAACCACCAACTTCCGCACATCCTGTCTCTTTCTCGCTCTTTGTCTCACACACACCATACGCACACACACATAAACATACACACACAGCTCGCAAACACAAGTCTATCTCGCCGCAAGCCCCACCCTGAAGGACGAGGCGGAGCGCGGAGCAGCGGTTGGCGGGACCTACTTCTCCGACTGCCGGCCCAAGAAGACGACCAAGGAGGCCGAGGACTTGGACGCGGCGGGCAAGCTCTGGAAGCTGAGCGAGAAGCTCACAGGGTCATCCTTTTCGGTGTAGGCGGGAAGGGATGGTTATGAGAAAGATAGGAAAGTAAATAGAACGTACCCAAAAGGAATTAAATTTTAAACGAAAGAACGAAAAGGCGATGGCTGATGCTTGCATGTCTATGATATTGCTTCTTCTTCTTCTTCTTGTCGTTGTTGTTTGTGTTGGAAAATGGTATATGTGCATATGAGTCATGATTTGGCTCATGAAAGTATTGTCATCTCTGTCTTGGATCTGTCTGTCTGTTTGTGTTGCTGGAACGCGTCCATACGTCTAACTGAATCGGTTTTTGGTCATCGTCGAGGCCTGCGCCCTTTGATGGTCATTCATCCTCGTTTCAAATGCGTGTGTCTTTGTTTGGTGTGTGGCTGTGTGTGGGTGGTTTCTCTGGCTTCCATATTATTTTTTGTGTCTGTCGTATAGTATCCTGCTCTCATTCTGTCAGGCGCGCTATTCACCAGACTCAGGGTGGCACCGTCCCAAACCATACAATTCATACATTGGTAATCTCTCGCTTTCTCTCTCTTGTTGTCGTCTTTCGCCATCTCTCCTGCTTTCTTTTCTTCTTTTCTCAATTCTCTTTCTTTTCGCTCTGCTCAAGCCGGATTCTTTTCCCTATTGGCCTTATTAACTGGCTAGATGAATTATATTACCACGCCAGCCCATT
>AFGL01013692.1:0-10598 GCA_001614225.1 Nannochloropsis limnetica | reverse complement strand
AATCAAGCTCAGCTGCGGCCTGTCGTATGTTGAGGACAGTGGCGTGCGGCTGTCCAACTCTACGCGGCTACGTCTGGCGTGTCTTGGCAACGCCTTTGAATTTGTGGACTGTGTGCAAGAGTGCTTGCAGTCGCTGAGCGAGGAGGAGTTGACGCTGGAGGACGCTTTTAGTTTGTTGGACGAGATGCCCGAGGAGCTGTGGGACCACGAGGCCGCCATGAAGATCAGAATCAAGATCATCAAGGTTTTGGTGAAGGAAAGGAACGAGCTGGTGAAGCGGAAGAAGGAAGGGGAGGAGGATGCGGCGGCGGCTGCGGCTGCGGTGCTGACAAAGAAAGTGATCAAGGCGCTGCGACAGGCGGGCGAGGAGTTGGGCAAGGCCTTGGGGGAAGTGGACAGGATGTTCGAGCAAGGAGCTCTCCCGTTCGCGTTCGGGAATGAAGTTTTACAAACTCCTTCCTCTTCGCGCCGACATCAAGGCACTGCCCGCGGAGGTGATGGAGGTCTTGCTCGGGTCTGAGACGCTTCAGTTGCGGTCGGAGAATGACGCATACTACTTGCTGTGCGCCTGGCTGTCGCAATCACCGCACTTTTCTGAGGAAGTAAATCGTCGGGCTTGTTTCATGCAGTTTCTTCCGTTGCTTCGCTTTCAGCACATGTCTCAAGACTTCCTTAGCGCCGTCGTGAGTGCTTGTTACTATGCTTATGCGCCCAACCTCCTTCCCTACATCATGCGCCGCAGCAACACCCCTCGCGTCGCGCCTTCCAGCCAAGCCGAAATGGAAGGATATAGTGCCGAGACGATCACAAGAGACCGAAGTCTGGGCAACCTGAGCTGCCATTTTTATTGCAAGCTCGAACTCGCGGACCTCCTGCTGTTGACAACAGAGCCTGCAAAGCCATTTAGAGTTCAGAAATATCTTGGCTCAGCTGTGGGCTTTCCGGCGACGGTGTCCGTGAAAGCGTGGGGAAGGAGGTACCGTAGGGGTGTATGTGAATGCCAAGGCACCTTTCCCCAAGGAATCTGCTGATGTCGAGGGAGTAGATAGATCTTACGCATGTTTTGAGTTCCAGGTCACGGCCGGGGGGGAGACTAAAGCTTGCAATCATATTTTCGACGGAGATGAGGGCTGGGGATGGAAAGATTTCTTTGAAAAGTCGTGGGAGGAGGTGGTGTGTCCAGACAGCCCTTACTTCCCCAACGGCAAGCTGCCGGTTGAAGTGACCATGACACCGATCAAGCTGCACAGCGACGGAGATAGTAATGCGATAGTCATGTCTGCCGGTCCCTTCACCCCCTCGTTCCCCGGCCCCTCCACCGCGATGACCATAAGCAAGCCGGGGGCCTGGCTGGTGGAAATCCAACAACACTTTATGGAAGGCCAGAGCTGCGACATGATCGTGAGAGCTTCAATAGAGCTGCCTCCTGCAAATCACCTGCGGGTAGTCGGTGGTATTGCTGGGGGAGATGTAGGGAATCCCCAACCACCGCAAGGATTTATCGATATTCCATGCTACTCTCCAATTCTTACATCTCGCTCGCGCTACTTTGATGCGGCGCTCAACGGCGCCTACCGGGAGAACCAGCAGAGAACTGTGGAGATTGTGCTGGCAGATGTCCAGGCGGTTGATGATTTCAAGCTCCTGATTAAGCTCAGCTACGGCTTGTCTTATGTCCAAGACGGTGAAGCGAGGCTTTCCAAGTCCATGCGGCTGCGTCTGGCCTTTCTTGGCAACGCGTTTGAGTTTGTGGATTGCGTGCAAGAATGCCTGCAGTCGCTGAGCGAGGAGGGCGACATGACGCTGGACGATGCTTTTAGTTTGCTGGACGAGATGCCCGAGGAGCTGTGGGAACACGAGGCCGCCATGGCTATAAGGAGTAAGATAATTAAGGCCTTAATGGAGGAGATCGACGGACTATCCGCTCAATTGAAGAACGCGAAGGAGGATCCCGAGGCGACGGCAGCGGTAGCGGTGTTGATGAGTAAGGTGACCAAGGCGTTGGTGGGCATCATCGACGAGCTGGGCCCGCGAGAGATGTATGATTTGGCCGAGGTGAAAACTCAGACGCTGCAACTGGCGGGCGAGGCGTTGGGCAAGGCTCTGGGGCCGGTGGATGGGCTGTTTACTGAAGGGCCGATTGAAAAATGTCATCCTGACGACAAGACGACAGGTTTCTACAAACGCCTCCTGCTCCGCGTCGAGGTCAGAGAGTTTTCGCCGGCGGTGATGGAGTTTTGCTCGGGCCTGAGACGCTCCAGGTGCGGTCTGAGAACGACGCCTACTACTTGCTGTGCGCGTGGCTTTCGCAGTCCCAACCCCTTGCAGACGATGACGTCAGCCAGACCCTCTACGAGCGGCTTGTCTCGCGAGTCCGCATCCATCACATGTCTCATGACTTTTTGTGCACAGTCGTGAGTGATTGTCCCTACGCGTGCGCGTCGAGCCTTCTTTCCTACATCCTGCGATGCAGCCATGCGTTGCCAACGACGCCGCGGGCCTTGGCAGAAAAACAAGGTGTCAATATCGGGGGTAAGGATCGGAGTATTGGCAAGCTGGCGTGCACTTTCACAAGCAAATTAGATCTCGCGGATCTTTTGCAACTGAAGAAAAGCCCTTCTGAGCCAGATCAAGCTCATAAATATCTTGGCTTGGCTTGCGGGTTTCCAGTGGCTGTACATGTGGGTCACGAGCAGGAAGGCAAGTTCGGTTTGTATGTTCATGTGGGGATGCCCCCGCGGCGAGGTTTCAATGTGAAGACTGATGTTGGGTGTCGCGCGCGTTTTGACTATTCGATACGGTCTGGGATGTCCTTCTCCGGGACCGATCTTCTCTTCGACGCGAGGACGAGCTGGGGTAGTAGCTTCTTCTTCGGGAAGCACTGGGAAGAAATTGTCTGTCCGAATAGCCCTTACATTCTTGACGGCAGGTTGGCGGTTGAGCTGACCTTGGAGCCGAAAGTGAACGAGGAGGACGATGAGTAGGGTGATGGGGGCGACGAGGACGATGAGGAGAGAGGTTATTAAAAGGATATTTTGGGTTTTTGGCAATCGAGAACAGGTGGTGAAGCACAGAGAGAAAGGAGGAGAAAATCGGAAGGAAGGAAAATGTTCCGTATTTCTCGTACCTCCTCCACGACTTTTATCACCAGAGTACACGTAGAGTAAAAGGATGGTTTTGAAATATCGAAAATGAGGTTATTGAAGAGGACAAAGAAACAATGGGGAAAAGTCTAGCACGAAACTCGATAGACTTGCTCCATGAGAAAACAAACAAAGTCAAAGGCACAAAAGTTATCCTGGTATGATTAGGATGACCAATCGCGTCCCGGCCATCGAATCATGCCACACACACACAACGGTGTTGATGGCTGCTTTTTTTGCGTCGTAGTGTTGTGGACGACCCACACGTTCTACCCAACTCTCGCAGCGATATTGTTTTGACGCCTCCCTCTAACATTTACACACACTTTATACAGGCTCGCAACCTGTCCATCTATCCAGTAGCCAGCCGCTGCGTCAGCACAACGACTACGACGAGAGCAGGCTGAGCATGTCTTCCACCTCGTCTGCCGCGCCCCCCACCATAAGGGGCACACCAAAGCCTGGGGCGTGGCTGTTGCCAATGCAGCAACGCTTGGTAGACGGCAAATTTTGTAACATGATCGTGAGGGTATCTATTGAGCAGCCTCGGGCCAAGCACCCGCGGGTAGATGACAGCGTCGCTCTGGGTAATGGACGGCCTCACGCGCAGCAGGAACGCGCAGTCGACATCCCTTGCCATCTTGCCATCCTCAGTGCTAGGTCCCGTTACTTTGAGGCGGCACTGAGCGGCACCTACATAGAGAATCAGCAGAGAATGGTCGAAATTGTACTGGCGGATGCGCAGGCGGTCGATGACATGAGGCTCCTGATCAAGCTCAGCTGCAGCTTGTCTTACATCCAAGAAGGTGGTGAGCGGCTGTCCAAGTCTACGCGAATGCGTCTGGCCTTTCTGGGCAACGCTTTTGAGTTTATGGATTGCGTGCAAGAGTGCCTGCAATCGCTGAGCGAGGAGGAGATGATTTTGGAGGACGCTTTTACTATGGTGGACAAGATGTCGGAGGAACTTTGGGAGCACGAGGCCGCAATGGCTCTCAGAGGCAAGATGATGAAGGTCCTGAAGGAAGAGACCGAGCTGAAACAAGCTGGAGCGGATCCCGACGCGGCGGCAGCGGTAGCGGTGCGGATGAACAAGGTGACCAAGGCGCTGGTGGGCGTCATCAACCAACTGGAACCCGTGGTTTGCGGGGACCGGCAGAGGAGCACAGAAAACAGACATTGAAAGAAGCCGGCGAGGCGTTGGGGAAGGCTTTGGGGCCGGTGACCGGACTTTTTAAGGAAGGCACGGTGAAAAGAGGGGATCCTGGGTCTTTCAAGAGAGCTTTCTACATGGTGCTCTCTCTCCGCACCGACATCAAGGTGTTGTCCCCGACGGTGATGGAGGTGTTGCTTGGGTCCGAGACTCTCCAGCTGCAATCCGAGAACGATGCGTACTACTTCCTGTGCGCCTGGCTCTCGCAGAGCCCCAGCCTTTCTGGTGAGAAAAAAATGCGAAAGAAGAAGGAGAGTAAGGAAGAGCATGAGCAAAAGGAGAAGGAGGAAAAGAGCGAAGGGGAGGCTAAGGATATGGAGATGGTGGTGGTTGAGGGGGATGATAACGACCGCAAAGCTTTTTTCAAGAAGCTTCTGTTGCAGCTCCGTTTTCATCACATGTCTCATGACTTTCTATGTGCCGTCGTGAGTGCTTGTCCCTATGCGAAAACCTGTGGCCTTCTTTCGTACATCTTGCACTGCAGTCATGCCTTGCGCACCGCGCCTCGGGCCATGGCAAAGACAAGAGGCATCGATGTGGGGAGTAAGGACAGGAGTGTGGGCAACTTGGAGTGTAGTTTTAAAAGCAAGCTAGTCTCTCAAGACCTCCTGCCCTTGGAAAAGCGCCCCTCGGAACCAGCGGGTGTCTATGAATATCTTGGCTTGGCTGCGGGTTTCCCAGTGACAGTGCAATTCAACCATGAAGCTGAAGGCACAGTGGGTGTGTATGCGCGTATCGGACTCCCCCCTAGGCGGATATTTGATGTCGAGGGAGACATCAAACCTTGCGCAGGTTTTAAGTCATCGCTGAGGATTGGGGATTTCGTCCGGGAGGGCGACCATTTCTTCGAGGCAGGCGAAAGCTGGGGTTTTAAGGATTTATTCAGCAAGCCTTGGAAGGAGATTGTGTGCCCGGAGAGTCCTTATTTTTCTAATGGCGCGCTGGCGGTGGAACTGACCATGGAGCCGATTATGCTACGCAGCGACGAAGACGTGAATGCGATAGGCACATCTGCCGGGCCTTTCACCACCTCGTCCACCGGCCCCTTCACCACGGCGGCCATACTCAAGCCGGGGGCCTGGCTGACGACACGGTAACAACACTCTCTAGAGGATCGGGACTGTGACGTGGTCGTACGGGTCTCCATCAACAAGTATCCGGCCGAAGTGTTGCGGACAGACGCCGGCATCGCTCAGAGAGATGTAGGAATCACGCCGCCACCACCGGCGCAGCAGCAACAATACATTATCGACATTCCTTGCCATTCACATATCCTTACTTCCCGTTCGCGCTATTTTGCCGCTAGGCTTGATGGTACTTCTTTAGAGGACCAGCAGAGAACTGTGGAGATTGTGCTGGCAGATGTCCAGGCGGTTGATGATTTCAAGCTCCTGATTAAGCTCAGCTGCGGTTCGTCTTACGTCCAAGATGGTTCCAGTTCCATGCGGCTGCATCTGGCCTTTCTGGGCAATGCGTTTGAGTTTGTGGAGTGTGTGCAAGAGTGCCTGCAGTCGCTGAGCGAGGAGGGCGACATGACGCTGGATGGCGCTTTGAGCCTGTTGGACGATATGCCCGAGGAGCTCTGGGAACACGAGGTCGCCATGGCTATAAGGAAAAAGATTATCATGTTCGTGTCGGCAGAGGTGGAGAAACACCTCAAGCTGAGCAAGGGGGATGGAGCTGGTGCGGAGGGAGAGGCAGCGGCAGCAGCGCTGACAAGCAAGTTGACTAAGGCGCTGGTGGGCGTCATCGACGAGCTGGGCCCGCGGAAGATGCAAGGAGAGACAGCAGAGGAGCAGAAGAAAGAGGCACTAAGGCTAGCAGGAAAGGCGCTCAGCAAAATCCTAGGGCTGGTGGGTGAGCTGTTTGGAGAAGGGCCCAAGAAAAAAATTGTTCCTCAACTTTCCAAAAGCCTGTATTACAAGGTGCTTCCTCTCCGTGCTGACGTCAAGAGGTTTTCTCCGATGGTGATGGAAGTGTTGCTTGGGTCCGAGACACTGCAGCTGCGGTCAGAAAATAACGCGTACTACTTCCTGTGCGCCTGGCTTTCGCAATCCGGGTGCGTTTCTGACGAAAAGGTACGCCGGGCTCTTCTGAAGCGACTTCTCCCGCAGCTCCGCTTCTACCATATGTCTTGTGATTTCCTCTGCGCTGTTGTAAGTTCTTGCCCCTATGCGCGAGCGTCAGGCCTCCTCCCCTACATTTTGTGCCGCAGCCACCTTATGCGGACGACACCTCAGAGCTTGGCTGAGGAAAAAGGTGTTAGAAAGGACCGAACAATCGACAAGCTGAAATATGTTATCAAGAGCACGATCAATCTTGCGGATCTCTTGCTGTTGCGAAAAGCCCCTGCCAAACCAATGCGTGTCCACAAGCACGTTGGGTTGGCCTTTGGCTTTCCACTTGCGGTGTATGTGGAGCATGATGACGAAGGCACCCTGGGGATATATCTGGATGTCAGCATGCTCCGTTTGCCTGATTATCATGCCGAAGGAGTGATTGAACGTCGTGTGGGTTTGGCTTTCTCGTTGAAGGCCGGGATGACGACCCAGACAGGTGATCATTTCTTCGACGGAGAGACGAGTTGGGGTTGGAGCGATTTCTTTGACAAGTCGTGGACGGAGGTAGTGCACCCAGAGAGTCCTTACTTCCCTGAAGGCGTGTTGGCGCTTGAACTGACCTTGGAACCAATCACGAAGGAGGACGAGGAGAAGGAGGAGGAAGAGGACGCTTCCTTCGGCTATTCTTCCTCCTCTTCTGACGACAACGACGACAATGACGACGGTGGTTATTAAGCACGTTCATATTTTCGGGGTTTCAACAATAGGAAGTCTCGGAGAGCATAGGAGTGCAGACAAAAATCTGAAAAGCGAGCTAAGGAAAGGGCCCTCTTTTGTCTTCGTCACCACAAGGACATGGCTAGACTTCCTTCTCCTTTTTCAGATCGGGACAGATTGAAGAGAATGCATTCATGAAAAGAAGAGGAGGAAAAGAGAAGAAATAAAGAAAAATCCAAACCAGGCTCCCGAAGTTTTCACCCCAACCACATTTCACGTTGCCTCTTTCTTTATTTGCACATACATACATAGGCCCTTGGCGGTGCGTTCGACAGCGGCCGTATTTTCCAGTGCGACTACGACGAGAGTACGCCGCGCTGTGATCATGTCCTCCACCTCGTCCATGAAACCCATGCCCAAGCCTGGGGACTGGACGGCAGAACTCCAACAACAATTTATAGAGGGCCGGGACTGCGACATGACCATACGGGTTTTTATTAAGCAACCTGCGGCCAAGCGTGCGCGGGCAGACGACGGCATTGCTTCCGGCGGGGGAAGGGCCGCGCAGCAGCAGGAATGCTTCGTCGATATTCCATGTCATGCTCCCATTCTCGCTACTAGGTCTCGTTTCTTCGATAATGCTCTTAGCATTGCATACGCCAAAAAACAACAAATGAGGGTGGCGATTGTACTTGTGGACGCCCAGGCAGTTGATGACTTCAAGCTATTGATTAAGCTCAGCTGCGGATTGTCTTATGTTCAAGATGGTTGCGCGAGGCTGACCAGGTCCACGCGGGTGCGCTTAACGTCTTTGGCCACGGCATTCGAGTTTGTGGATTGTGTGCGAGAATGCCTGCAGTCGCTGAGCGAGGAGCAAATGACGCTTGAGGAGGCCTTAAGCTTTCTGGATGAGATGCCTGAGGAGCTCTGGGAGCACGAGGGTGCCATGGCCATCAGGAGGAAGATAATTGAGATCTTGGTCCCAAAATTGGACGAGCTTAACTCTCAATCGAAAAGAGGCGAGGGGGAATCCAAAGCGGCGGCAGCAGCAGCGGTGCTGACAAAGAAGGTGACCAACGCCTTGCGACAGGTGGGCGAGGCATTGAGCAAGGCCTTGGGGCCGGTGGACAGATTGTTTACAGGAAACACGACGACACCAGGCCATCCTGATGCGAGGGCCCCCGATTTTTACAAGATCCTCCCCCTTCGCGCCGACATCAAGACATTGTCCGCATTGGTGATGAAGGTCGTGCTCGGGTCCGAGGCGCTCCAGTTACGGTCCGAGAACGATGCGTACTATCTATTGTGCGCTTGGTTGTCGCAGTCCCCGCAATTTTCCAACGAATATGAACGCCGCACTTGTTTTACGCAACTCTTCCCACAGCTCCGCTTTCACCACATGTTCCAAGACTTTCTCTGTAGTGTCGTGAGCACTTGTCCCTACATCATGCCCGGCCTCTTTTCCTACATCATGCGCTGCAGTCACGCCCGTCGTACCTCGATTTGGCCCCCCGCTGAATCAGAGCGACGGTCTGTCAAGATTGGTGAAAGAGATCGGAGTTTAGGAGAGCTGACATGCATTCTTGAGAGCACATTCGATCTTGCGGACTTCCTGTCACTGCAGAAAGATCCTGCGAAGCGAAATAAGTTTCATAAATACATTGGTTTGGCGTCAGGATTTCCAGTGGCGGTGTCCCTGTCGCATGAGACCACAGGTACCATGGGGGTATATGTATATGTTGGACAGCCCCGGTGGCAAGGATATGCTGTCGAGGGAGGACTTGAGGGTCACGCGGGTTTCGAGTTTTCGGTTAAGATAGGGGCGCAGGCTTGGAGGCTTGAGCATTTATTCAGTGGTGCGGTGGGATTTGGCTGGCCGGACTTCCTCAGTAAGCCGTGGGAGAAGATCGTCTGTCCGAGCAGCCCGTACTTCTCCAACGGCGTATTGGCCATGAAGGTGACCCTCAAGCCGATCAAGCGATAATGCTTTTGGCTTACTTGGATGTTCGAATAGTGCCTGGCGTAGGTTGAAAGGCAGAAAAGAAGAAAGACAGGGTTGAGGAGGATGAGATAGAAGAAGAGGAGGAGGAGTAGGTGGAAGCGCAGAGGAGCAAAAGATAAAGGGAGAGGGAAAGGTGGAAAGGAATCAGTGTGAAGAAGGAGCAGTAAAATCAGAAGAGGTTACTTCTTTATTAGAGTACGATGCATCCTTGCCTTCTCGGGGCTTCTTCCAAGGCGCGCGAGGACGCGAGGACGAGGAAACGAAGGAGGAGTAAAGATCGAGGAAGAAGAAGGAGGAAGTGAATGAGTGGACCAAAGAATAGGAGAATGTAATAAGGAGAAGAAGAGACAATGAAACTAAAATTTTGGTGCCTGCGTGGCGAAAAATTGCTGTCGCATTCTTCCTCTCCTCCCTCCCACTTCTCTTTCCTTCTTCCCTTCCTTTATGTTTTCAGTGCCCATCGTCTCGCGCTACTTTTCAGTACCCATCCTCTCCCGCTATTTTCAAAATGATTATCAGCTGAAGACACATATGAGGGCCGTCAAAGCTCAATTAGGACCATCGAAGGAGCGCCTATTTTCTCATATTTAATTTCCCCCTTCGACGCATCTCTTCCCAGCTATCGGGTTTCTGCTCTAAGCAGGCAAAGCAGTGGTTACTGTCATCGTACGTCGCCTAAATATATATATAGTTATTTTCCTTTCATTTCCCCCTCCCTTTCCTCCCATCTCTCGGCACGTAAAATCTGCCCTCATGCATCGGCGGCCGCAGCAAGCTAACAAGAGTACGAATGCGCGTCTCACACAACAAGTTGACTGCCGTACATTACTGTCTGTCTCTTTTATCATGTCCTCGCATACATACATTGCGAAGGAAAATGTCCCTTCGCAGCACGGGCAGCAACAGCAGCTGCAGGCAGGCATGACTCGCCGAAGCCGTGGAGATGAGAGCAGTCCGTGTCCTTCGTCTTGCCTTTTTGGCGTCTTGGCGTCTTGTCTGTGCTATCCATTACATGAATGCACCATTTACCCTTCCTCACTCAATCACCCTCGCATTGCACAACCGCAACCCACAGGCACGCGTCCCTTGGCAAATACATATCCACGTCTACAACCTCCTGCCTCCCTCCCCCTTGTTCGTCCACCATCATGGCCCCCGCCGCCACGACAACGCCCCCGCAAAAGCCCGGGGCCTGGCTGGCGGCACTACAGCAACGCTTCGTAGAGAGCTTGGATTGCGACGTGGTCATTCGGGTCTCCATCGAGCAACCCGCGGCCAAGGCGCAGCAGCAGCAAGAGCAGCAGCAACAACAACAAGAAGAAGGCACCGTCGACATTCCTTGCCACTCAGTCATTCTTAATTCTAGGTCCCGCTACTTTGAGGCGGCGCTCAGCGGGGCCTTCATAGAGAACCACCAGAGGACCGTGAAGATTGTACTGGCGGATGAACAGGCCGTCGAAGATCTC
>AFGL01013599.1:0-12563 GCA_001614225.1 Nannochloropsis limnetica | reverse complement strand
CCTCCTCCTCCTTCCCCTCCCCCCCACTCCCTCCCCAATAGTCCGCAATCCCAAGCGCCACCACACAACTCTCCCTCACCACTACCTCCCCATCCCCCATAAACTTCGCCAAGACCTTCTCACATTCCTCCCCCCCCACCGCTCCCAACGCCTCGGCCGCCTCATGTCTCACCATCCGATGCTCCTTCTCGTCCTCCAGCACCACCTTTAATGCAGGGACCGACGCCGGGTTCTGCATCTGCCCAAACACATACGCAACCTCATGACGAAACAAAGGACTCGCATCCTTAAACCCCTCCGCCAACGCCATCACCGCTTCAGTCGTATTCCGATTCCGCAAGGAAAACATGGCTCGATACCGCGCAAACAGAGGCAAGGAAGGATCAAGCAACCGAGCCTGAAGCTCCGCAGTGCTCAAATCCTGCCTATCCGCCGGAGCGGGGTCCACGGACAAGTAAGGGCTCTTGTCCAACGACCCGTCTTGTGGTTGTTGCTGCTGCTGTTGCTGTTGCCATCGGATCAGGTCGAGGGAGAGGCGGCATGTGTCCGCCACCTCAGGCACGGGGTCTTGGGCGTATTTCTCGAGGACCGCCACTGCTTCCGGCTCTCCTATCGCACCCAGTGCCTCGGCTGCCTCGTGTCGCACCATGGAATCGTCGCCTTCATCCGAAAGCACGGCTACGAGGGTGGGGCAGGCGGCCCGGTCCCGGATTTGGCCTAGGACGTATGCCAGCTCATGTCGAAGCAAGGCCGAGTCTTGCTTGTTCCGCAGGGCCTCTCCGATGGCCGCGACCGCCTCAGAGCCTCCATCGGTGCGCAGGACAAAGGCTGCGTGGGTTCGCTTTTGAATGGGCTGCTGCACGTCGACCAGGCAGTCGCGTAGGGCCGCCACGTTGGGAGCCATTGGAGGATAGAAGAGGAGCTGTGGTGGTGGGGAGGGTGGGGAGGGTGGGAGGTTTGATTGATTGAGCGCGTGAGTGATTGTAGGAGGACAAGACTATGCCAGCCTTATCTAGCAAGGCATGGATGAGGTAGTGGTGTGGTGGTGGTGCTGCTGTCCTTTGTGCCTGGCTGCCTCAGCACAAACGCCTCCGAGTCGCAACATCGATCGAGACGACCTCCCTGCCTCCATCATCACTGCAATGCCCTTGCCTTTTGACCACAGCTCTTCTAAACCCACGCACACACCACCACCAACACAGGCACAGCATGGACGGCTTGGACCAAGTGCTGAAGCGGGGCGACTCGGCAGCAGTGCTCAAGTACATACGGCATTACAGGGTACGTTCAATTCCGCCTCCCCTCTCGCTCGAACTTCTCATCATTCCACGCGCCGACGCCGTCCTCCCTCTCATGCCCTACGCACACCACAACCACGCCAACCTGTACAGATTCGTGCCTCGACAGAAGTGGTACAGCATGGGCGGGATTTTGTCATGAAGGGCAAGGGGCGCGGCCTAGGGGACGAAGGTAGGAGGAGGGGTTTGGGTGGGCAGTGGCAGGGAGGGAGGAGGGAGGACAAGAGTCCATTCTCCATCGTGTGCTCATCGACCCCAATTACACAACACACAGCCTGGCCGGTGTACGAGCAGGTCTTTCTGGCGGCCTTGGACTTGGGCGAGACACTCCTGTCAGAGGTAAGAGAGCCACATGAGGGGGAAGCTCTCCCCATTCACCCACTTACTCACCATTCCAACTCCCCGCACACACTCACGAAAGACGGCACTGAGCCTCTTACAGAAACAGTTCCCGGACAGCGCGCGGGTGGGGAGGTTGGAGGGCATGCAATGCGAGGCAGAGGGGGATTTTGAGGGGGCGGCAGCAGTGTACCTGAAGCTGCGGGAACGCTACCCTACGGACCCGGTGAGTAGCTGCGGGAGCAAAAGAGGGAGACAGAGATGACTTGCTTCAATGTCCTTTCCTTCCTTTTCCACATTTAGATTTATCATGAACTATCCTCTGACTCTTTCCTTGTCTTTACTCTATTGTTATCTTCAATAGGTGGTATGGAAGCGGTGGGTGGCTCTGGCTAAAGCCGAGGGGGACCTGCCGGAGGCGATCAAGCGCTGCAACGAGTACCTCAAGGTCTTCCAGGGGGACACCAGCGCGGTATGTTAGGAAAAGATGACGAGGAGGGGACGAAGATGGGTCGAGGGAGGAGGGTTGATGATTGAAGAAGCTTGCTTTTGTAGCGTCGGGCGGAGGGAAGGAAGTGTGGTGTGGTGCGCTCTCTCTAAGAACAACAATTCCTCATTTCCCCCTCTCTCTTACATACACACACACACATATCGTTTTCTTAAAACAGTGGCAAGAACTCGCCGAGCTCTACCTCCGAACAGGCCACCCGGGCGAAGCCGCGTTCTGTTATGAAGAGCTGGTTCTCTGCAGCCCGGCCAACTTTGCTTTTCACATCGCACTGGCCGAGACCTATGTGGCGGTGGGTGGAGGAGAGTCCTTGAGGCTGGCACGGAAGCACTTTGCGCAGGCGATGGAGTTGCATGGTGGGGATGATAATTTAAGGGCGCTGTATGGGATGTGCGCGGTACGTGAGGAGAGAGGGGGGAGGGAAGGAGAGAGGGAGTGGGGTGGGTAGGGTGGGTCTTGCTTATGTATTTTCATATGTTTTGTTAGATGACCAGCAAAACTTCCTTTTCGCACATGCACAAGCTCGACATTAAGCTAGCGACTTTCTCTTTCTCATCTCTTTTTCCATCCTTCTTCCATTCACAATCGCTCAGCTCACCCAACCTCATTTTCACTTCCCCCCCCCTCTCCCACTCCCCACCCTAGACATGCCACGCCCTGGCCCGTAGCACCGACGCCAGCGACAAGTCGGACGCGCGCGTCAACGGTGCTCTCTTCAATCTGGCGGCGGACAAGCTCAAGGCGCACTACACACGGGTCAACCCTGCCCTCCTCCCCTTGGTCGAAGCCACCCTCGCCCAGCAAGCCGCGGATGTGTTAGTTAATTAGTGAAAAAGTAGAAACGCGCGTGGACGAAAGAGAGAGAGTGACCAAAAAAGAAACGAAATCAAATGTGCCTGCACCATTTTGCTTTTTGGGGGTTGCATCCTTTCTTTTGGTTCCGGGAGGGTAGGGGTAGGGTAGGGGGAGATCAAGAAACAGCTAGCTCGCTCAGCCTCCCCCTCCCGTTGCTACTTTCATCGATCGCATTTAGATTGGTGCTTGCAAGTCATCTTTGTTGCCTGCGTTTCACATGGGTGCTTGCCAAGAAGCAGGACAAAGCAGCAGTGCATGTGTCTCAGGCCTTGTCCTCGCATGCAAAAAGAAATCATGTGGGTGTGTGGCCAGCAGCACTTCGGTATCATAGCACGTCATCGATCATCAAGCTCACTCCTCCTCCTACACCACACACAACACAGCGCGGGCCTGCGACTGGCACAATACAAGCACAAGGGGCTGGGCCGGGAAGACGTCTCCCGGGCTTTGCCCTGTCTAGCGTCCACCTGCGGTGCGGCTAGCTTGCCCTTGCTTCTACTTTTTTGCTTCCAAGCCACCCGTGCCCCATCTCCTTTAGCCTCCCGGCTACCACCCACTCCACACGCTCCACAATGCCGGGCACCAAGCCAGCCGACCCCACGCGGTGGAACGTCTACAAGTTCGGGGGCACGAGCGTGGCCAGCGCAGAATGCTACCGGACGGTGCGCGACATCATTTTGGCAGCCCAGCAAAGCACGCCCAAGATGGCCGTGGTGGTCTCCGCCATGGGGGGCAAGCCCAAGGTCACCGACCTGCTAATCGACACGGTCATGCTGGCCGCCAAGGGCGACTTGGAAGGCTACGAGCAGACGCTAAGCGTGGTCCGGAAGAAGCACGTGGCGTGCGCAACGGAGCTTTTTTCAGCGGCGGGCGCGCAGGCGTACGAGGCGGACTTGGACGAGGACATCAATAATTTGCGCGACATTTTGCGGGCCGTCTCTCTCATGCGTTACAGCGGGGAGAAGATCGTGGAGCTCGTGTCGGGGCACGGTGAGATCTGGTCGGCGCGCATGCTGACGAGGCTGTTTCAGGACGGGGGGCACGATTACATTTTCGTCGATGCCCGCAAGGTGTTGTTTGTGGACGAATCGGGGGAGAGCGGGCCCGAGATCATGTGGGAACGCTCAAGAGCAGCCACACAGGCGCTCATGGCGCCGACGCCGACCGCCTGCCCTGTGATTACAGGCTTTATTGCCTCTACTGCTGATGGGGTGGTGACGACGTTGAAGCGGGATGGGAGTGATTATTCCGCGAGTATTTTTGGGCGTCTGTTGGAGGCGACGGGGATCACGATTTGGACGGACGTGGACGGGGTGTTATCTGCGGATCCTAGGCGGGTGCCTGAGGCGAAGGTGCTTGCGGATGTGTCGTATAGTGAGGCGATGGAGCTGGCGTATTTTGGGGCGAAAGTCATTCATCCCAAGACGATGACCCCGGCCGTGGCTGCGTCCATTCCTATTTTTATTCGTAATACCTTTAATCCGAGTTTTCCTGGCACCCGTATCTTTGTCTCGTCCGCCTCGACCATTGATAGGGATAAGTGCGTGTGTGGCTTCTCGACGGTGGATAACATGGCGCTGTTGAACTTGGAAGGGTCAGGCATGATTGGCGTGCCTGGTATTGCTAACCGCTTGTTTGGTGCTATCCAGCAGACCGGGATTTCAGTCTCGATGATCGCGCAAGCCTCCTCCGAATACTCCATCTCCTTTGCCACCCGTGAATGCGACGCCGACGCAGCCGCCAAGGCCGTCACGGACGAGTTCTTCCGGGAATTCAAGAGCCATTTGATGAATAAAGTGGACATTATCAAGCCCTGCTCCATCATTGCTGCAGTCGGCGATGGCATGAGCAACACCAAGGGGGCGGCGGGGAAGTTTTTCAAGGCCTTGGGGAATGCAGGTGTGAACGTCTTAGCTATCTCCCAGGGGTCCAGTGAGAGAATTATCTCTGCTGTGGTCAAGGGCTCGGATTCCACGAAGTCCCTCAGGGCGGTGCATGCTGCGTTCTTGTTGTCCAATCAGGTGATTTCGGTGGGGTTGGTCGGGCGGGGAAAGGTGGCGAAGGCGATGGTAGAGGTCATTAGGGCACAAGCTGACATGTTATATGGGCGGTTTGGCACGGAGTTTCACTTGAGGGCCGTGATGGATTCGACGGGGATGTTGTTGAGTAGCTCGGGGCCGACTTTGGGGTTGGAGGGGTTAGATGCTGCGTTTGAGGCACACAAGGTGCCTGCGGATATTAAGGCGTTTACGAAGCATGTGCGGGCGGATCATTTGCCGCATGCGATTATTATTGATTGTTCGGATGCGGAGGAGGTGGCGATGGAGCACCCGGGGTGGTTGGAACAGAATATTCACGTGGTGACTGCGAATAAGAAGGGGTTGTGTGGGTCCATGTCTTTGTATAATGCCATCCTAAGGCAACGGAAGGTGAAGCAGCATAACTACATGTATGAAGTCACGGTGGGAGGAGGGTTGAAGATTATTACGAGCTTGCAAGCGATGTTGATTGGGGGGGATCGGATTTTGAGGTTGGAGGGAGCGTTGTCTGCGTCGATGAATTATGTGTTGGGGCTGATCTCGCCGGTGCCTGCGTGTAAGATTGCGCATTTGGGGATGAATGGGAGTAGCAGTAGTACTAGCTTGAGTAGTAATGGTCATGGGCATACAGAGTGTGAGCGGGCGCCGTTGTCCTTGTCAGAGGCAGTGGCGGAGGCGTCCAGGTTGGATATTTTGGAGAGGAACCCTTTGAATGATTTGAATGGGGTGGAGATGGCACAGAAGCTCCTGGTGTTGGCAAGGGAGATGGGGCTGCCTCTACGGTTAGACGACGTCAAGATCGAGACCTTGGTCCCGAAGGACACACCTCTTAGTGGGTTAGTGCAGTACAACGAGCAGGTTGCGGCGCGTGTGGCGGCGGCGACGGCTCGGGGGGCGGTGTTGCGGTATGTGGGAAGCATTGACGAGGAGGGCAAGGCAGAGATTGCTATTCAGGAGGTGCCGTTTGAGCACCCGTTTGCGACGGTCCGGGGGGCGGGGTATTGCTTTCGTATCTTTTCGGCGTTTCATTCTCCGGACCCCATCACGATTCAAGGGACGATTGGCTTGCCCAAGGCGACGGCGGCAGGATTGTTTTCGGACTTGCTGTTTGTGGCGCAGCGGTTGGGAGCCAAGGATAAGGGGCATACGTTGCAGGGGACGGGGATATTGAGTGATTCGATCATTGAGCCTTAGTGTGGGAGGTGGAGTGATAGATAGATATGCATGTTGCGTGAGGAAGGAGGGAGAAGAGAGGAGAGGGAGGGTGGAGAGGAGAGCTTCCCGCTTGCTGAGAGAGTAAGGTAAAGAAACTGAGTTCAGGGATTACTGACACATGAACGAACGAAATTATTGCACAAAAGAACTTAACGTAATTGTGGTTGAAAGCAAACAAATGTGCCTTTCCGAGTTTCAAAGGAAGAAGGCATCCTGCCCTTCCTTCCAAACAAGAAACCCGAAAACATGCTACGACGATATAAATGATTGTTTCCATGCTCCACCCGAGCACGCGACCGCATTTCACACAACACAACACTACCTATCCAAAGAACTTAAATTACAAACACAGATATTACCTGCCAATTTCCCCACGCTTAAGAACGTTTGGAGCTCCCTCCCTCCCTCCCTCCCTTCCTCCCTTCCCTCCCTCCCTCCCTCCCTCCCTCCCCTACCTCCCTCCCTCCCTCCCTCCCTCCCCTCCGTTGCTACTCTCCCGCTCACTTGGCCGCCTCATTGTAGGCCGCGTCCCCCAGCGGCTCCAGCTTAGTGCCAGCCAAATAAGCAACCAAGTTCGCCTTAGCTCGCTCATACGTGGCCTTGACGTCCCCACCCTTCGCCAGCGCCTTAATTTCCTTCACAAAGTCTTCCGCCTCCTTATCGACCGTGCGCGACTTGGGGTCAGGCAATTCACCGATGCGTGTAGAGGAGCCGTACAACGCCATGGCCGTGGCCAGGTTGTCTTGCACGTACTGATTGTAGGCTTGGATGGTCTCGGGCTTGTCCAACGTCTTGCCCACGGCGAAAAACATGGCGACGCCCTTGCGCACGCGAGGCAAATACCTCTTCTTGGCTGTCTGCTTTGTGGAGTATTTACCCGTGGAATCGGCCAGGACGACCGAGGGGGAGGAGAGCATCAAGGCAGCGCTGGCACCCAGCAAGGCCACCTGGTTCAGGACAAGGCTGCGGCGGTCAGAGGCATCGACGTCGTGCAGGTTAGCCTGGCGCATGGTCATTGCGGCGTCTCGGGTGCGGGCATGGGAGAACGATGGAGGCAGGAAGGCCTGAACCGCAGTGGCCGTCAGGACCAGGAGGCCGACGAGGAGCTTCATTGTTGGACTCCTGAGCTGTGCGTTGTGGGGAGGGATGGGGTTGTACTGTGTGAGACGCAAGCCTCTAGGCAGGATTACCAAGTCAAGCAAAATGCATGCGGCAACTGACAGGTCAACGGATCAGCGATGGCAGCTTAGACGTCACAGCATCATGCCTTTGCCACCACCCTTGCCCACACACACACAATCACAGAGCACAGGCAGCAGCACCACCACGACCATCATTTTGGGCGTGCGAATTCACTGGGGGGACAGCAGCAGCAGCACCCGTGTCGGAGCCCGTCCATGGAAGGAGGGAGGCGTCTGCTGGTATCATGCCCCCTCGATGTGTTGTTGCCTTGGAACTTCGCATAAACCAGCCCTGCACGCTGCCAACAGGAGGCACTGCATCCTCTGTGTTCTCTCCTGTGGAGCACCCGCGCCATTGTACGCCATGTCCACGCCAAATCCAGCTCGTGGCTCACAATCTAACCTCCCCACCGGAACTTGCACACACACACACAGGCACAGGCATGCAACCGCCCCTCTTCCTCCCCGTTGCCCTCCTTCTTCTCCTCGCCACCCTTCCCGCGGTCGCTGCCTTTCTACCAGCTCCCTCCCCCACCTCTTCCCCCGTCTCGCCACGGCATGCCCTGCCCCTGCAACGCCGTGGCCCCACGGACACCGCGCCCGTCTACGATAACAACTGGAATGGTCGCCCCCAAGACCAGCTTCTCTACACCTTCTTCCGGGCCAAGCTGGTACAGCAACTCGGCGGTCAGGACACGGCCAGCAAAGATTTTGCGGGGCTCATCCAGCTGATTCGAAAATTGAACACGCATTTCCCTGCCGAGGGCAAAGCCGGCACCCAGCTGGCGGCGCAGAACATCCTGCGGTCCCTCTTTCCTTCCTGGCTGCCCAAGGCGTTTGCCATCATGTTTAGCAAGCCTTTGCCGGGGTTTAGCGCGCGGATGAATGCGTATATTACGGGTCTGACTACTTTCTGGCTGATGGGCGAGAGCGAGATAATCGATGTTGATATTGACGGGGGCGGGATAGGGCAAGGCCAAGGGCTGCTGGTGAAACGCTGCCGCTACTTGGAGGAAGCCGGGTGTGCAAGTGTGTGTGTCAATACGTGCAAGATCCCGACGCAGAACTTCTTTTGTCAAGACATGGGCCTCCCCTTAACGATGACACCGGATTACGACGATTTCTCCTGTAAGTTTTCCTTTGGATTGACTCCGCCTTCCATAGAGGAGGATGAAGCGATGCGGGTGGCGTGTTTTGCGCAGTGCCCGACGGCGAAGGCGGCGAGTGCCAAATCCCCTAATTGCCATCAGATTGATGTGTGATATGCGGGGGGATGAGAATTGTGAACGCCGGCGGGCTCGTCGTTGTGCGTGCGTGCGTGATCGAAGCCGCATGCATGCCTGAGCGTTACTACTCGTGTTGGACCTGCATCGCCGCTATCGCTTCCATCGCTGCTCCCTCCTTTGCTTTGGACAAACGGCGCCGCTTACTCCTTCGCTAGGTGGCACAAGCAGCATCATGACTCCAATGCACATCTACACAACATGGCCGTCGTCGGGTTACCTTGATCAAGTACTCCCGTTGGAGCACGTCATTTTTACGACGCGCTCCCGTGCGAGTGTTCTGGAACAAGAACCCCACGATGGCCTTGCTGCGGACATTGTAGCTATAGGGTCGTGAAGCTATTTGCCGCCCAGTGTGCGCGGGAGCGGCTGGGCTGAGGGAGGATGTATTTCTTTTCTTCCTTTAGGAGTAGTTCTGATAAGAAGAGTGAAAAGTAGAAGGGTGACTTTTTGTAGAGAGAGATTTAGCTGTGGACCTAGGTGGCTGCGAGCATCATGACTCCAATCACGACAGTTGGTTTAGGCTGTTGTGGGGTTTTCTGACAAGGTCTCTCCCGTCGGAACACCGTCATAGATATATAGACGCGTTCCCGCGCGAGTGTCTTGAAACAGAAACCCGACGATGGCCTTGAAGCTACTGAAGTTGACTGGAGTCATGATGCTATTTACCACCCAGGCCTGCCGCGTGTGCGAGAGCGGCTACATTGCGGTACGCTCACCCGTCGTCAAGATTGAGTATGAGCGGCGCTCGTGCCGTTCTTCTGCCTTTTGTGTGTCTCAATCATTTCTCTCTATTCAATCGAAAGGCATTTATTTGCCTTCGTGTTCCCATTCTCCGCCAAGCCATGGCTTTTGACTTTATGTGTACTTCGATTGATTTTCTTCTTATCGATTGATTCGCGTATTACTCCTTTTTTATCCATTCCGCGAGTGAGTGAGATTCATGTGACAATCACCTAATACCAGATGCCTGGATTGTCAGCGTGTCGCTCGATCTATTGCGGGTTTGGGGGTGACCAACAACGAATTGACGCTAACGATGATGTTATAGGATTGATGAGGCCCTTTTTGATATAATACATGGCCTTAGAATATGTTTGTGTAGACAAATGCATTCGTTGGCCGCTCCGACTCGCAATGGGCCGAGCACGACGGGCTAGGGAGAGAGAGGGCATTCTGACTCTCAAGGTGAAGCAGCGCCGGAGCCATTTCTTGTCACCGTGGGATGGATGGGCTGAAGTAATGTGTGTAATGGTGGGAGGAATCCACGGAAGTTCATATACAAGATAACAAACGTTTGGTTTGGCGGACGATGGGGAGGGTGGAGTTGTGCAAGTGGTGGAGTGAGTGAGTGAGTGGGGCTTGTTGTGAATATTTTTGAGAGTGGCCTGAGATCATTCATTGAAGACTTCAGAGCAAGGAAAGAAGGAAAGACAAATAAGAAAAAAGAAAATGATTTGAAGACAATATGAGAAAGTACTCATGTACGATTTGCTTTCGTCTTTTTGCTTTGACAAACGATGACAGCTCCTTTGCCCGCCCTCCCTCTTTGTCTATTCAACTCTCCTTCCCTTCCTTGCCTACAATGTGCTTGTTTCTCACCATCGTCGGCGCGCCGTTTGTCTCGTCAAAGAGAAGGGCCAGGATTGCGCATCCACTCTTGATCGCGCCGACATGCCATCGCAGCTAGGGAATCATACAAGCACTAGCGCCCTCCACGCAAACCTCCTCCCTCCTTGCGCGGGCGACTTAGAAAATCCCCAGCACTGCTGCGCCCGCGCCCATCGCCATAGCATACTTGTTTCTTATTACCTTTGGACATGATTGCTGCGTTGGGTTTCTATCTGGTGCAAGCCGTGGGAGGTTTCAAACCACATTCACGTAGGCATGCCGCAGATAAAAAACAAACACATGTCCGTGGAGAAGAAGCAAAAGCTGTGACAGCGGGCGTAGGCGCGATAGCGCCAGGTAACTCCAAATCGCTCGTCAAAGGCAAAAGGCTGTGACAAAGGACATAATGACCGCAGCACGATGGGCTGTGCGCAACGGCCGACGACGACTCGGGCGAAGAAGGGACAGAAGGGTGAAGAGGGCGGTGGCGCTAAGGCTACATGGTGGACGAGCGAGGGGTGGCCCCGGTTGCTGTTTGCGCCTGCGCAAAAAAGAGAAGGGCGAGAAGAAAGGCGTTTGAGTGACGGGAGGCTCTGTGTGCGTATTTCTGTTGGTTGAGCGCATGCCGGGGCAGGGAAAGGGAGGGCAAAAGAAGCAAGGCGGGGCTCCACTGGATCATGCCAAAGGAACCCCCCGCCATCCACCCCGAACCCCCCGCCATCCACCCCGTCCCACGTACCTTAAGCGTGCCTGTGGGTTGACTGGCTCCTTGCGAAAGCCCTCGCTGTGGGCTCTGTCTGTGTGTGTGTGGTGTGTGGGAGGGAGGGAATGGAGGCGTGTGAGATTGTGGCTGGCACGTACATCTCGATGATGATGCCGCTGTGCCTCAGCTTTTTTTTTGGTGTGCTTTTGTTGTGCGTCCACGCACAGGCAGACAAGAGAAGTTCCGCACCTATGGGGGCACGTCGCCTTGGGGTGCAATTGTGCTTGTTGTGAAACCCAAAACAAAAGCCAAGCAAGACAGAATTTCGCAGTCCCCCTCCCTCCCCATCTTCTCTCCGCCCTAGCGGCAAAATGGGCGTGGAAAATGGAAGGGAGGGAGCACAAGCAGCACAAGCACTAGAAGCACACCCATACCACACATTCATACACTTTATAGCCTCCTTGACGGGCAAGGTGTAACGAGCAATCGAGGAAAGGAAAAGTAAGAGCAAGGGAAGCCATTATTTCCCTCAGGGCTCCCATCAGCCGACCAGTTTCCTCGCACTTTCCGTGCTCTGCACACGACTTCTTGGCTACTTCCTTGTCTTGTTTCTTTGCTTGCCGTGCAAGTGTAGATGGATACGCACGCGATCACGAAGCATGCACGTCTCCATCCACCTGTCCTTCCAATCCTCTCTTCCTGCATCCCTCCTTTGCCGCTGCTGCTGTCACTGCGACTCCACACACCTCTCTCCCCCTTCGACGACGGCTTTAGCAAGATGGCTTGTGCCTTTGTCCATCCCCGCCTGTCGACTATCAACTCTAATCCTTTCTCTCCCCCAACCCCCCTTCTCGCCACATACATGACATACAGGCCCACTCATCCCTTGGGTGAAGGGAGGGAGGGGAAGGCAGGAGGCCAGCGCAAAGCAGCAGCAGCGCGGGGACATGGCGACGAGGAGAAGGAGCAGCCGCTGCGCGTGGGGAAGATACTCAAGGTGTCATCGTCGTTGCATCAAGCGTGGTGGGCACTGCCAGCCTTAAGGAGGGGTTTTGGAGGTAAGGACAGCGAAGCGTTGAGGGAGGGAGGGGGAGGGAGCAGGAGGAGAAGCAGCGTCAGGCGGCCAGGCTGGGAAATGAGCGGCGAAGGAGAAGAGGAAAGCTACGGTGTGTTGCGCCCTTTATTAATATCCCGCGTCCTCACCAAATATCAGCTTGCAGCCTCGTGCTCCACAACAACATCCCTATCCCTACCCCCCTCCTCCTCCTCCTCCCTAGCCACCCCTCTTCAAGCCCAGCCACATCGAGACCACTCACAATCTCTCTCCTCCTTTCCAACAGGAAAATGTTGCCTGCCCGCTTGCTGCTGCCTGCGACGAGGCCTAGCAACCTGAAGCATCTTTGACGACCTCCTTCTCCTCCTCCACTACCAGCACCACCACAAGAACACCACCACCTTTTCCACGCCACAAAGCAGCCCCCCTTTCCGTGCCTTCCTCCTTGCCTCCAACACTCTAAAAAACGCTGCCTGG
>AFGL01013522.1:0-10646 GCA_001614225.1 Nannochloropsis limnetica | reverse complement strand
CAGCAGCAGCAGCAGCAGCAGCAGGGCCTCCGCCTCTTTTTCCGCCGCCGCCCCAAGCACCTTCAACATCGAGAATGACGCAGCGCCCTCAGACGTGAAGGGCACGCACGACGAGACCAGGAACGACCCAAGTCTTGTCGGCTCTCAAGGAGTTGGAAATAGTGCTGCTCCCAGCACAGACGGAAAGATTGACGCCGGCCCGCCATCAGTTCCTCCACCGCTGCCCTCCGATCTCCTCCCCATCGACAAGCTACGACAAGACGACTTCCCCGGCCTCTACCACCCCCGCCACAACCCGCAGGGCGTCGTCTACCTGGATCACGCCGGCGCCACCTTGTACGCACGCTCGCAGCTGGCCCGCTGCCACGCCCGATTGCAAGACAATCTCTTTGGAAACCCCCACAGTCAAGGCCCCGTCGCGGGCGCCACTGCGGATTCCGTGGAGGAGGCTCGGGCGTTGGTCCTTGAGCATTTTCACGCCTCGCCCGAGGAGTGGACAGTGGTGTTCACCTCGGGCGCCACGGCGTCTTTGAAGCTGGCAGCGGAGCTCATGCCTTGGCGGGAGCAGACGGGGAGCCGGTTGATCTATGCACACAATTCCCACACGAGCGTGTTGGGCATGCGCGAGGTGGTGCTTGAGGCCGGGGCGGATTTCGCGTGTTTGCCACCATCGGTGCAGTATGGGGAGGATGCGGACAGTGCGTTGTCAATAGCATTGCAGGGGCTGCTGGAACAAGCGGCCGCTGACGGCAGCAAGGAGAACGACACTGATGGCGGTGACTCCTCCCTTACAGAGCACCTGCTCGTCCTCCCCGCCGAATGCAATTTTAGCGGCCGGAAGCTCGACTTAGCAGCTTTGCAGCGCGCTACCTCTCGTGTGCGGGCAAGCATGCCACAACATCGCGTGACGGTGCTGCTGGACGCGGCCAAGCATGCAGGCACCAGCCCCCTGGACCTAAGTCGCTTTCAGGAAGGAGAGGTTGACATGGCCTGTGTGAGTTTTTACAAGCTCTTTGGTTACCCCACTGGGTTAGGCTGCCTCTTACTCCGTTCCTCCGTCGCCCGACGCCTACTGCAATCCTCCTCCCATGGTTCAAGCGAGGCTGCAACAACATTCCCGCTATCTCTCCCTCCCTCCCACCCAGTAGCAGGACGAGCACCACGCCGACGGTACTTTGGTGGGGGCACCGTACTGGCTGCTGTGCCTCAAGCTGATTTTCGGTTGTTGCGGCCGGAGCCTGCCCAGTGCTTGGCGGACGGGACAGAGGATTATCTAGGGATTATGGCCCTGAAGGAAGGGTTTCGGGCGCTGAGAGAGTTGGGTGGAGAAGGGATGGAGAGCATTCGGGCACATACCTGGAGCCTCGCCCACTTTTGTCATGATCAACTCGCGGGGCTCCGCCATGCGAATGGCCAGTCTGTCTGCGAGATGTACAGTCCGCGGCCTTTCTCTCCGGAGAAGCAGGGAGCGGTGTTGGCGTTCAATGTGCGAAGGGCGGACGGAGCTATTGTAGGGTATACAGAGGTGGAGAAATTAGCTGCCTTGCATGGAATTCAGCTTCGGACGGGCTGCTTTTGTAATCCGGGGGCGTGCCAGGAAGCGCTGGGGTTGACGTTGGAGGAGGTGCAGGCGCAGTTGGCGGCGGGGCATGTGTGTTGGGATGAGAATGATTTGGTGGAGGGGAGGCCGACGGGCGCGGTGAGGGTCTCGATGGGCTATATGTCGACCTGGGAGGATGTGACCGCTTTGTTGCATTTGTTGGATAAGTACTTTGTCAGTAAAACCACAACGATAGGAACATCAACAGCAGCAGCAGCCGCAACGTTTGTGCCTTCCCTGTCGTTTTCGATGCCCTCCTCCTCCTGTGGGGAGCCCTCTGCTACCCCTTCTCCTCTGACTTCGCAGCTGCGGCTCGGTGGTATTCTCCTCTATCCCATCAAGTCCTGCGGGGCCATGTCTGTGACTGCTTGGCCGATTGGTCCGACCGGCTTGCTTTTCGATCGAGAATGGGCGTTGGTGGATGGCCAGGGGCAAGCACTTCGTCTCAACAAAATGCCACAAATGCGGTTCATCAAACCTCGTGTGGACTTGGAAAGACAGGAGCTGGTGGTTATTGCACCTGACATGCCTGACCTAGTCTTAAGCTTGCGGCTTGTCCCAGCGTCGGAGCAATTGCGGGATGTGAGTGTGTGTGGGGAAGCGTGCAAGGGGTTGGGGTACCAAGACGCGGAGGGGGTGGATGCCTGGTTTTCGACCTTCTTAAAGCGCTCTTGTAGCTTGGTGCGTGCCTGTCCGTACGCCGAGAAGCGACAACCCCGCCGTGTGGCAGCAGCAGCAGCAGCAGCAGCAGGAGGGACAGCAGCAGCAGCAGCAGCAGCAGGAGTAGAGGAAGTAGCGACGGAAGGCATGAGCGAGGAGAAGGGGAAGAACAGGGAGAAGGAAGGGCGGGAGGAGATCAGCTTTACGAACGAGGCCCAGTTTTTATTGGTGTCCTCGGCGTCGGTGGCGCATCTGAACGATCTGATTGCCCAGCAGGTTGATTTGGAGTATGCTTTCTGCTTTGAGGGTGCTCGGAGCGATCGATGTTATGTGACGCTGGAGAATTTTCGGCCTAATTTGGTGGTCGATGGTGGGGTGGCTCACCAAGAAGACTTGTGGGAGCGCGTGGAGCTGCTTGTGGAGGATGAGGATAGAGGAGATGCAGGAGATAGAAAAGGAGGAGAGCGAGGCATTCGACTTCAAGTGACGGGGCCCTGCGCACGTTGCTCTATGGTGAACATCGACCATCGCGTTTCGGGTGGAGATGGAGGAGGAGGAGGGGCAGGAGAGAGGGGTTCAAGTGCGGCCAGCCCGGGACACGTGGCCCCTGTGCTCAAGACGTTGGCTTCTTACCGGCGGGATAAATCTAACATCTACTTTGGGCAGTTTTTGGCGTTTGATGATCTTGTGGGCGGGCACAATGAGGGCTGGCTCCGGACTGGGGCTATTGTGCAGGCGCGGCGGCGGTCGGGTGTTGCGGAATAAGGAGGGAGTAAATAGAGTAAGCTTGTAAATAGAATGACAATCGTTAGAGAGAAGTGTGCGACGTGTATGATCCGCACATTTATTGAAGAAAGAAAAGAGCAAAGACAGATGTTGAATATACAAAAGCCAACCATTTTGTTATATTTCTTTCATCATGCTTTTTCACCATTTCTATCATCACCACCGTTAATTTACAATTCAACTTTCAAAGCTAATCTTCTATTCATTCCTCATCAATACCGAGATAAGCCACCGGCCACTCATGACAAAAGTTGGGTGCGGTTGCATAGAAGTTCTCCTGTGGAGATTGCAACACGTTTTTATACTTCTCTGGAAAGTAGTACCCGGGGTTCTTCCCCAGATAGCCCCTTAAGCGTGTAATGTAGCTAGTAAACGTCGAAAAATACGTGCCCACGTACACGCGTGCCCCCGAGGCAATCAGCTGCTCCACCATGCCCGTCAAATCAGATTCCGTGTCTTCCAACCCGCTGGTTCGTAAAAGTCATGGAGAAAACGCAAACGATAACGATCCCGCACGCTATCAAAGTACGCCATGTTGCTGTCGTCCGTCACCACGTACACCAACGAGCCCGGCACAATCAGGTCCTCCACCTGCTGGAAGATCTCCTGGGCTGTAAAACTGTTCTCCTTGTACTGTTTTTGAAAATCTTTCCGTCGAATATGGATGGCATCGTAGACCTGCCCTCCCTCCCTTCCTCCTTCACCGTCAGTATGCAGCAAGTCCACCACCTTAGCCGCCCGGCAGAAAATCTCGTCCTTGTAATGCACGTAATCCCGGACAAACCGCTTGACGTAAGCATCCGCCCGCCGATCGGCGAAGTACAAGAAGCCATAGAAATGAGCCAGGTACCGTAGTTTCCCCCCTGCCACGCTCTCGAAATGCAGCGTCTTCTTTGCGTGCAGCTCGGGGCCGTACAGCAGCAGCTGGCGACCATAAGAGAAGGGCTCAAAGTCGGGGCGGTACTCGAGTAGCTCCTCTCGGGTGGTTATGTTTTCTGGCAGGCCGAAGGCCACCACATGGTCACCGGGCCCGACAGGAAAAACGTCGGTTGCCCTTCGGATGACTTCCCAGAACGGCGCCCTATCTTGTGACCTGCTCGCGTTGCAAGCCCGCCTCTCCTCGTCCGTGAACAAACCAGTCATACTCTCCTTCTCCAAAAACTCCTCCATAGGGATCACAGTCACGTAGGCCTTCCAGGCAATAACGTCATAAAAGTCAATGAGTCCGTGCCCCTCCTTCATTAATAAATTTATTGGGTACTTGTCCGGCAACACCAATGTTCGGCCCGTGACGAGGGCAAACAGCACGAAGGTTTCAAAGGCCATCCGCATGTTGTTAAACCCACCGATATCTGGTTCAAATGTCACGTATTTGATGTCTTCTCCTTGCTTGGTTTTGTACGGGCTGGACCACACAGGCGTCTCCTCCGTCCACTCGCGCCAATAGACGATGCTACCGTCCTGCCCACGCGTGCGCGGCGGGCTTGCAGGGCATGCCAAGACACCATCCTCGGTGGGAATGACATGTGCTGATGGTTTTTGAGGTGTAGGCTGTGCTGCTACAGCCGGAGGCGCTTCGACAGCCAGGTGTTGTTGGTCTGGTGGTTGCGCCCGTGGCTCCTCGTTTGTGGGAAGGGGCACAGCAGCAGGCAGCGTTAGCGCTTTCTGGGGCTGCTCCTGCTGGGGCTGCTAGAGCTGCTGATATTGACCAGGTTCTTGGTCATGAGGCGGTCCTACTGCCGCTGCCGCTGCTGCTGCTGCTGCTGCCGATTATTACCGTTGTTATCTCTGCAAACTTTCGCTGCTGCTACTGCTGCTGCTGCTGCTGCTAATGGCCGGTCGAGCTCTTGTTGTTCTGCTGGTGTCGAGTCGAGTACGGGGCCATCGGCTGTCTCTTGCTTTTTGTCAGGAGCTGCGGCATCAACAGCAATGTTGTGCCTCGGTGCCCCTATCTCAGTCTGTCCGCTTGGCAACAACGCGGAAGGTGGCCCCGCCGCTGCTTGCCTACGCAGATAATCATTCAAGATTTGGATGGACTCGTCGGAGTAGAACAAGCAGAAACTGGTCACTGCGGCCAGAAGGATGACAAGGCGCAGTGTCCTGGAGGAGAAGTGGCGTCCACCATGGTCTTGATGGTGGCCCCGTGGCCCTGGATATGCTATGGGCCTCCTATGTCCCGGGTGTGTGGGTATGGGTGGGCGCGAGCGTTGATGCATCGCTGAGAGAGGAGTGTGATTAGAATGGTATGGTAGTACTGAAGAAAGAAGCTTGGACGACGCGTGTGCTCCGAGTTGGAGTCCAGTCCAAGCACGCCCCGAGGGCCCCCGTGGGAAGACCGATAAGAAGAGCACGACCAAACGCCGAACGGGCTCGGCTTGAAGCGATTTTTCGAATTTCGTACCTGGCCGTCATCATCATGCCACCCCCACATGTATATGCATTGCCCGCAGGCACAAGGCACAGGAACAGGCGCTCGTACGATTCAGGTCACAGCCGAGGTACTTACACCTTCATTGTTTCACACGACAATCACACAGGCTGCTTCCTTCGTTTTCCACGCCACGCATTATGGTCTCTCCTTCGTCCTCCACTGCCGCCAGCAAGGTGGCACGCGGCCCCAACGCCGGCAACCAGGCCCCGTCCCTGCCCAAGCCCTCCTTCATCTCCTTGCCCGACATTGCTTATGGCACTATCGCCTCGTTCCTTCCTGACGGGGACAGGTGTAAGGGCACTCGCCTGCGTGTCTCTGAGGTGTCCCGCGCTCTGCTCGAGGCGTATGGTGGCAGTATGAAATGCATTTCCATCCATACCGGGAAGCACAGCGTCGCTCGATTGGCGGCGTTGCTGCGACGGCAGAAGCAGCTCAAATCAATCGTCGTGGGGGCAGCGACGCAGTCCCTGCCTTATCATTTGCTATTGCTCAGGGTTGCTGCCGAAGTGTTGAGAGTATTTCGCTCGATTTCTTACTACCTTCACCGGCGGAGTCCATAGAGTTTTTGGCAGGGGCACTGGAAGCGGTTGGAGCTCTGCCTGCACTGAAGTCACTGAAGGCGTCGTTCAACTCGAAAGAGACGCTGGTCAAGCTGGCACGAGCCCTCTCGGGTGGAAGCGCTCCTCACCTTGAAATTTTCAATTTCCATTTCACTGCGCCGAACGTGGACGTGGAATGCATGGATGCTTTGGCTGGCATGTTAGAAGCCCGCGCACGTAATCTTGGTTGCCAAGGATTGAAGACCCTGAGTTTGGTGACCATGCATTCGCGTGATAGTTGGCTTGAAATGTGCCCGCTCGATTTACAGTTACGCCTGTTGCGCCTCTTGTTACCATCCATAAGCTGGATCCCAACTTTCCCTTGGAATGCTGCTTTTGAGCCGATTTTCCTTGATTTACGACCGCCATTTCTTGAGACTTTGCTGCTAAGTTTGGTCGATGGTGGGGGCGGGCCCTCGGCAGAAGTGCTGGAGGCGGTGCCGGCGCTAAAAACTCTCGTTTTTTATTGCCCGGCCAATATGAATAGTGCAGTTGCTATTTCCGCAGTCATTACGGCGTTGCATCGTGGCATTGGGCTAAAGAATATCGAAAAAGTGTTGTTTGTGCGCTGCTATCTGGGAGAAAGTTTTTTCACTGACCTCCTAGATGCCCTTGCGGCCTCTGGCCGCGCGAAGCAAGTGAAGACATTGACGTTTGCTGGTTGCAGTATAGGCGTCGAAGGAGCACGTGTATTGGCAGATTCCCTTCGCCGGGATTCGTTTCCTGTCCTTGACACCATTCATTTGGCGGCTGATAGCAGTATTGGAGACGGAGGTGTCGTGGCTCTGGCCAACGTGCTGGCAGAAGCGCGAATCCTTTTGACGTGTTTGAAACTGTCTTCAGTAGGCATATGCGATTTAGGCATGGCCGCGCTGGCGTCCGCGGTCCAGCAAGGGAAATTTGAACGGCCGGAAAAGCTGGAATTATCTCAAAATCGCGACTTGACCGACGAAAGCATCATCACTTTGGCGCAAGCTATCGATGCACGCGGGCTGCCCGCGTTGAGAACTTTTTCCATGGTGAAATTATCTGGAAATGTGACTTTGCTCGCATTCAGTGCCATCACGCACGCGCTCATCAAAGGTTCCCCTAACATTGAACTCATTCGCATGCGACGGCACGGTCCCAAAGACAACACCTTGTTGACAGTGATCAAAGGCATGCTCCGGGCGGCGAGACGGACGGCGACCACGATTGATGTGTAATGAGTAGGGTAGTGAATGAACCAGTGAATGCGTGAGAGAATCACTGGCCCGTATCAATAAGGAATGATGTACAAAGAGAACAGAAGAAGCTTTTGCGAAACCCCGCCTTTTACAATTTTGATTTTATTCATCTTTTCATTTATTGCTCGTCAATACCGAGATAAGCCACCGGCCATTCACGACAAAAATCGGGTTCCGACGCATAAAACTCATCTGCTGGAGATTGCAGCGCGTCTTTATAACGTTCCAAAAAGTAATACCCTGGGTTCTTTCCTGAATATCCCCGCAATCGTGTGATGTAGCTTGTAAACGTCGAGAAGTATGTGCCCACATACGTGCGTGCCCCGGAAGCAATGACTTGCTCTACCATCCCCGCCAGGTTGGGATTCATGTCTTCCAACCCCGCTTGCGAATAAAAGTCCTTATAAAATCGCAACCGGTAGCGATCCCGCACGGCGTCAAAGAACGTCGCGTTGCTCTCGTCCGTCACCACGTACACCAACGACCCCGGCACAATCACGTCCTCCACAATCCGGAATATCTCCTCCGCTTCCAACCGGGTCTCTGTGAATTGGAAATCCCCGCGTCGGATATGGATGGCATCGTAGGGCTCCAGAGATTCGTCCTTGCCCTCCGCATGCAGCAAGTCCACCACCTTGGCCGCCCGGCAGAAAATCTCGCCCTTGTAATGCATGTGATCCCGGACAAAGCGCTTCATGTAAGCGTCCGCCTGCGGGTCAGCAAAGTATAGGAAGCTGTAAAAATGAGCCAGGTATCGATTGCCGCCGTCCATGACGCTTGTGAAATGCAGCGATTTTTTTGCCTGAAGCTCCGGGCCGTACTGCTGCAGCTGGCGGCCGTGCGAGAACATTTTGAAGTCAGGGCGGTAGTCTATCAGCTCCTCGGAAGTGGTGATGTTGGCAGGCAAATCAAATCCTACCACGTGAGAGTTGGGCCCCACGGGGAAAATGTCCGTCGCCCGCCGAATATACTCCCACAGGGGCCGCCGGCGATCAAACCGGGTGGCATTGCCCGGTGGCATCTCCCCGTCCTTGAGCTGGCCCGTCAAGCCTTCCTTCTCCAAGAACTTGTGCATCGGGAGCACGTCCACGTACTTCGTCCATCCTTCCACGTCATAGAAATCGTCAAAATCATGCATCACTCCCTCCTTTCCGAGCAAGTACATTGGGTATTCGTCCGGGAGGACCAGCGTTCGGCCAGTGGCGAGGGCAAACAGCACAAAGATCTCCAAGGCCATCCGCACGTTATTAAAGCCGCCCTCGTCCGGCTCAAACGTCACGTACTTGGGTTCCTCACCCTCCTTGGGCTTGAAGGGACTGGACCACACAGGCGTCTCCTTCGTCCACTCGCGCCAATACACGATGCCGCCGTCTTCCCCACGTTTGTGGGGTGGGCTGCTAGGGCATGTCAAGGTACCATCCTCGGTGGGGATGATGGATGCTGTTGCTACTGCTGCTGCTGCTGCTGCTAGTGGAGGCGGTATTGGTGGTGATGGCGGTTGGGCTTGCTCTTGATCTACACTCGGCTTTGGCTTGGCAGCACGAGGCGTCGCGGCGGCCGGTGGCTGAGGTGCTTGAGCTGCAGGCTGTGGTTGTGGCTTTGCTTTAGGGGCTGGCGGCAGAGCGGCAGGAGGTAATGCTGGCTGCTGCTGCGCTTGCTGCTCCTCCTTCTGAGGGTTTGGGTCTTGGCCAGTACTCGCTGCTTGTTCCTGCGTTGACGGGTCGAGTTCTGATTCCTTCTGCACGGCATCTTCTCCTCGGGCAGGCTCGTCCACTGCCGGTGCGGATGATGCTTCGCGTTGCTTTGCAGATGCTAAGTCTATCGGCGCGACAGCATTCATCCCCTGCTGGCTTTGCGCCTGAGACAGAAGTGCGACCTTGGGGTGCTGCTGCATATTATCCTCGGGTGCGTCTTGGGAAAGTGCATGCCGGCTGGAGACCATAACGAAAGCCCACGACAGGGCGAGGCCGGCGGACACTCCCACGACGAGGCGCTTTTGCCAGCCTGACCGGCCCCCGCGGTTGTGGTGGCGAGGTATTGACGGCATCGTTCGTGGGCGAAAGCAGCAGCTGGGGTTGTCTACCTGTTGGTGGTGTTGGGGCGGAGAGAAGATGAGATGGGTTGTTGCTTGTGGTCTAGGGAGCAAGGACAAGGCATCCCGATAGCAGGCACGTCCCGGCACATTTATGCTGTTTATCTTGGACGTCTGCCTTGTGTGCTTTGTCTGTGTCTTGGTGCGATGCGGGGGTGGCTGTTTGAATGCATGGGCCTGGACACGGCAACGGCTTCTAATGGCTTTGCGCACCCTCAATTGTCACACTATCCGCAAAACACCAACCCGTACCCCACGCAACCCCTACCACACAGGCAGCATGAGCACAAGGAAAAGGACAAAAACCCCATGCCTTTCCAACACATACGCCTTCCTGTTTCTATCTCTCCTCCTTTTGCTGCCAACCTCCTCTCCCTTCATCCCAGCCTCCTCCGGTCCACGTCCCCCCACCCATCCACCATGCTGCCACCCCCACGCCACCACCACTGCTGCCACCCCCACGACGACGACAAGCCTTGACGAGGCCGACGAACGCTTCATGCAGCTGGCCCTAGTCGAGGCACAAGCAGCCTTTGCCGCCCGCGAGATCCCAGTAGGCGCCGTCCTCGTCTCGAGCGAGGGTCAAGTCTTGGCCACGGGGCGCAATCGCGTTGAGGCCACCGGAGACGCAAGCGCGCACGCCGAGCTTGAATGCTTGCGAGCAGCGTCTCATGGCACAGACCGTCTGGCTAATGGCCATTGGCGCATGTTGGATTGTACGCTTTACGTGACCTTGGAGCCATGCTTGATGTGCTTGGGTGCCGTGCAGAGCTTTCGGGTGAAGCGCGTCGTGTATGGAGCACCTAATACGTTGCTAGGGGCTATTGAGAGTTATATTAAGGTGTTGGAGCAAGCACCACATCCTTTTCATGCTGCTTTGGAGGTACGTGGAGGGGTGCAGGCGGACGAGTGCGGGGCGTTGATGAAATCCTTTTTTGCAGAGAGGCGTGTGCAGAGTAAGATGCGGGAGGAGGAGGAACGAGGAAAAGACGATAAAGTATAACGAGAACAGATTTGAAAAATATCAGGATGTACACTTCTTTTTTGGGGGGCTTCCTAAAGGTGAATAAAACACATGTAAATATACAATCTGGGCGCATCGTATCGGCACTGCCCTTGCCCTTGCTTCTAGCCCCACTCCATTCCATCTCCCTCCCCTTTTAAGTCTCTTATCTTCGCTCTTCCCTGTTCTACGGCTCTAGCCCTATTTCCTCGTCTTCCTCTTTCAATCTAAATACCCTCTCCCCCCTCC
>AFGL01013508.1:0-12312 GCA_001614225.1 Nannochloropsis limnetica | reverse complement strand
CCCTCCCTCCCTCCCTCCCTCAGCACCTACCGCGATCCTGTACCCCTCCTCCTCGTCCTCCACCAGAGGAATGTGCAAAGGGCGCCGAGGCCGCTGCCGAGGTTGCCTTTCCTTACTGTTGCACTGGCTGTCAATCTCGTCATTCCCCTTCGTCAACGGCGACGCCTGCTGCTGTTGTAGAGGCACTGGCTGTCAATCTCGTCATTCCCCTTCTGCTGCTGCTGCTGCTGCTGCTGCTGCTGAGCACTGGCTGTCAATCTCGTCATTCCCCTTCTCTGCTGCTGCTGCTGCTGCTGCTGCTGGTGCTACCAGTGGTGCTTCCTCCCTCTCTTCCTCCCGTGTCTCCCTGCCCCTCCTCCTCTTCTCCTTCCTCGTCTTGTAAGAAGGGATGCTCCTCCAGCACCATCCCCTCCTGTGTTTTTGGACGTTAGAAAAGGGAGTGAGTAAGTACTCATTATCATTCTCTCTCTGTCCGCCCTCCCTCCCTCCCACCCTCCTTCCTCCGGCTTCCCCTTTCTCCCTCCCTCCCTGCCTCCCTCCTTCCCTTCCCTCCTATAAACGCACCAATAGAGCCGCCAGCTCTGTTTCCCTGATGTAGGAGCTCAAGTCCTTCTTCCCTTTTTGCCTCTTGCTCTTGTGCCTGTTGTGAAAGAAAAGGCGGGGGTGAAAATAAATGCATGGGTGTATGTGTGGTGATTGAGGGGTAGGAGGTTGGTGACTTGCTTGACCTGTCCTCCCTCCCTTCCTCCCTTCCCTTCCACCTTCCACCCATCACAACTGCCCTGCAGGCAATTTTTCTCGCGAGGTTCTTTCTCCGTTCCCTCCGTTCGCTCCCTCCCTCCCTCCCTTTGGACGTACCCCGCCAGCAACGCGGCAACGGCCGGCTGAATGTGCTGCAACACGCCAGGTCTTTCTGCGGCAAACCGAAGAAAAGGGGCTTGGGATTGGAAAGACGAGGAAGAGGACGAAGAGGCGCCGACGCCGTCCATGGCCATGGAGAGAGGGGTGGATGTTGGTGTAGATGGGGGGCGGCGGCGGTGGAGGGGGAGAAGAGGCGAAGGAGGGTGAGGATGAAAGGCGGAGGCCAAGACGAGGAGAAGGAGGATGACAGGGCATGCTGCTTTTGCTGCTGCTGCAGTAGCGGGCCCTGGTCTCTTGCTTGCCGCCATGGCCTGCGTGCCTGTGCATTTGTGGGTAATAAATGCGTGATTTTGCGCTTGTGCTTGGGTTTGCTGTGGATTTCGTGATTACATACGTCATCAGTGTTGTCAGCGGTCCGTTTTGCCTCTGGCAGCTCTCTCTTTCGAGCTGCCTCTCTGCTGATTGTGTGCACCCCCCCCCACCTAAAAAAACAAACGCACCCAACGCCAAAATCAAGCAAACACGCACCCTGTGCATTCTGCCTACGTGCACTGTCTCCACACCTTGCTTGTCTGCTCCCGACCATCGTTGCGTCCGCTCACTCCACCCTCGCCCACCCCCCCACCCACAACACACACAGCACCACAGCCCCGGCGCGCCACACCACACAACCCAACCGCAACACCAAAATGCTTCCACGCCTCGTCGTCGTCGTCACGCTCCTTTCTACCCTCCTCGCCCTCGTCGCAGCCCAGGGTCCGTCTCCGGCGCCGGCCTGGAGCATGCTGCGCGGCCCTGGCGGCGGCAAAAGCAGCGGTGGTGCCTCCCTCGCCACGCCCGTCACTGCCTCCCTCCACCTGCGTGACTTATCGTGGACCACGGAGCAAGGCGCCATCCTCCTCAATGGCCGCCATCATTTCCACATGAAAGGGTTGTCCTGGTGAGTAAATGTATGCGACTCCCTTCTGGCCCGGCGCGTCCTCCTCGCCCCCTTCCTCCACCAGGCCTGATGGTGGCGCGCTTTGTCCTTCAAGGAAAAGGACAAAGGAATTGACCCTCCCTTTTTCCCTCCCTTCCACCTTCTCTCCCTCCCTTTTTAGGTTTGGCATGGACACCGCTGACACCCGGGCGCCTCACGGGCTGTGGGCCACGACCCTCGACGACGTCCTGGACTTCTTGGCCCTCAACAAGTTCAACGTGCTGCGACTCCCTGTGGCGTACACCGTGGCGTGTGACTTGGCCTTGCGTGTCCCGACTTCGGCCGTGTCCGGCGACCCCTCGTTGCATGGCCTGAACGTGGGAAAGCTCCTCGACACCATCTTTGAGCGGGCGGCAGCGCGGGGCATTTTGGTCGTACTCGCCCTCTACAACGACGACGCCACCACAATTTTTGGCTCCCAAGACCAAGGGCTGTGGTATGGCTCCAAGGCTTCCTACCGCGATTTCCAAGATGCCTGGCGCCGGCTCTTGACTCGCTACGGCGGGCATTGGAACCTGTTGGGCGTGGACCTGCTCGACCGCCCGGGCCGGGGCCGCGCCACGTGGGCCGAGGGCAACGCCAGCACGGACTGGAACTTGGCGGCTCAAGATACGGCGGCCATTCTCATTCAAGAGTACCCTCAGTACCGTGGGTTGTGGTTTGTGCAAGGCATCGAGGGCGGGGACTTTGCGGCCAATTATGCGACGGACCTGCGCGGCGCCTTGACCCAGCCTCTGGACCTGTTTACCCCGGCCAACACGAAGCGTGTGGTGTACGAGGTGCTGCTCATGGGGCCTTCCGTCTCGCCGTCGATGGGGTACGTGTATGCCACGGCGTTCCCCGACCAAATGTACGCGGCGTATGACCAGCTCTTTGGTGGCATCGAAGAGGCGACTGGCCGGGCCGTGGTGGTGGGCAAGTGGGGCGGTTCCTACGACGATGCGCAGCAGGGCGACGCCATGTGGCACAAGGCTGTGGCCGACTACTTTGTGGACCGGTGCTTGGACGACTCCATCTATTGGGCGCTCAATCCCAACGCCAAGGACACGGGCGGTGTGCTCTCGGCCGATTGGCGGACCCCCAACGAGGCCAAGCTGGAGCTACTGGCCCGGGTGCAGCCTCGCCCGTCAGTCTTGCTTCGCAACGCCGAGCCAGAGGGTGGGTGGTCTTTTGTGTCGGGCAGCTCGGCGAATCCCACGTGCAATCTATGAGTGAGTGGAGAGATGGATGGGAGGGAGAGAGGGAGTAGGGGGTAAGGGAGGAAGGGAAGGGAGGCAGAGAGAGAAGAACAGAATGTAGAATGATGAGGGAATAAAAGAATAGACAGACATAGGAGTAAAGGGAAGGAAAACGGGGAAAGCAGATAAAAAGACAAAAATAGGACACAAAGGCAAAAGCTCCCAACACAAAGAAAGTGTCTGCCCTCGTGGCGGATCGTCAGTATGTGCGGAGCGGACTAACCAAAGAGAACGACAGCAGAAAGGAACATCAAACAATCCCATCTGAAGACCCATCGACAAGATAAAATAATCACAAAGAAAGAAAACAAAGGCCGCGCATCGAGCATTGCGTGTTATTGTTCACCTTTATTGGTAATTGCGTGAATTCTTTTCTTAGTTCACTTTTCTCAGACCCACACCGAATGGTGATTTGTTTTGTCTCTATCCAGGATCTGTCATCGTGCTTTCAGTTCCTTCCTTAATTTACCGTCATATATTGCTTCCCCATCAAAGACCACCGCCTGCCATTTTTTTTAAGTATACGTCTATCAATGAAGGGTCGCTATCTGTCCTCTTTTTCCTGTCCCTTCTTGATTGGCTGTTTCTCCACTTCGTAAATAGTCGTCGTTCCCTACTTCCAGCCGCGCCTCATTCCCGTCGCAAGCACTATGGCTTTTATCTCGGTCAAACACACAGCCTCTCCGGCGCTCCTGTTTGTCATCGTTGCTTCTGCCTCCTTCCTTCCCCTTCCCAAAGTTCATCTCACCAAAGTCTTTTCTTTCTCCTCCCACATCAGTTTTCCTCCTACATCATCCCCCCCTTTATTGTCCCACCTCTTTAGGGCATGTCCTTCCTCAAATCTACTTCATCTAAGTGGTGTTACTTCCTTCCCAAATTATTCCCCTACTCCCGCTCCTCTGTGAATCATCATCCCCCTGCTTTCCTCCCACATCCTTCCCCTGCCTTACTGCCGTCGGCACTTGGGATTGGCATACTCGCCCTTGGTCAAGCACACTGCATTGCTCCCCGGCGCCCGGTACAACAGCGACGGCGTGGGCTGGATGCGCCGAAGCAAGTCAAGCTTCGGTTGCACGGGCGTGCGCCAGTCGTCCTCCCAAAGGCCGCCCGTGTCTCCCGAGTTCGGATTTAATGCCCAATAGAAATGATCTTCCATACAATTCTCCACCATCCAATCGCCCAGTCGATCCGCCCACACCTTGTCTCGTGCCCCCGTCGGCCCGCGCCCGTACTTGCCCCCCCACTCCCCAATCACCACAGCCCGTCGACCGTGCACGCCTTCCGCAAAGCCAAAATGTGCCTGCCAAATCCCGGGCAAGTTGTTGGGGAAGCGCCCGTCCCGGAAGTAGCCTTGATCGTAGACATCTGGACCATAGACGTGAGGGGAATACACCACGCGCTCCGTCCAATCTTGCCTCCCAAGGTCGATCGGCGCATCCCACACCCCTTCCAAACTTCCTCCCCACCACACGGCATTCGGATCGCGGCCACGGGATCGCACCGTCGGGTTCGTCACGCCTTCAATGAAGACCAGTCCCCTCCACTGCGGGAAACGTCCAAAGAGGGTCTTGGCCATGTCTTCGGCTGCGCGGTTCCAATCGGTGCTCGGGTTGTTGGCGCCCCAGGTGGCCGCACCGTGGGGTTCGTTCTTCAAGTCCAAGGCGAAAACGTTCCACTTGTCTACGACCGCGCCCAGCACATTCGTCCACGCTTCGAGTACCCGCGAGTAAGGGATGGCGTTGTTGTACCAGAGCTGAGAAAGGGAAGGAGGAAAAAAGAGAGGGAAGGATGGTAAGTGACTTTTTTTGGGGGGTTCCCAGTCGAAAAGTCATGCTGATAGAACGCTCTCGAGAGTTTTTATTTCTAAAAGACTGAACAATGTCGTCCACGTTCCAATAGGTCACAAACAAGCCACAAAAGATGGACGTACCTCGTCGATGCCGCCATTCGCATTCAAGCGGTGCATATCAAACATGACCAGCAGATTGTATTGCGCCGCCAAGTCCACAAATTTAGCCAGGCGGGCCAGGTTGCCCAAGTTATCAAGCGCCGGCTCTCCGGGGACACGCACAACCTGGTTCGGACTCAGGGCGAGCTCAGCGGAAAAGGGAACGCGGATTGCATTAAAGTCGTTGGCCCGTAGGAAACTGAACGCACTTTCAAGAGAAGTAGAGCCCCAAAGACCGTGTGGATAGTACGCATTGGTCTCAAACCCAAACCTATGTAGGGAGAGAGGGAGCAAGGGAAGGAGGGAGAGAGCGAGCGAGCGTCAGTTGTGTTCTGTAAGGGCAAAGCGAGAGAAGGAGGGAGGGAAGGAGAGAGAGTCAATTTCTGTGTCCTTTCATTCGAATGGCGGAGCGAGGGAAGGAGAAGAAGGGAGGCAGGGGTCAGCTTTTGTGTCCTTGTTCTCTAGGGGAAAAGCGAGGGAAGGAGGGAAGGAGGGAGGGAGAGTCAGGTTCTGTGTCCTTTTATTCTAGGGCAGAGCGAGGGAAGGAGGGAGGGAGGAGGGAGGGAGGCGTGCCCGGCCAGAAGAGAATCAAAAGTCTCGAATGTTTACTCACCAGGAGACGCCTTGTAGATGGAAAGAGAAACCGTTCACCCGCAGTTCGCCTTGCTCCGAGGTCCATTTGATGGGTTTGTCGGCCGCGAAGGCAAAGCAAGGCGTCCCGTCGTCTGTCAGGCTGCGAACATTTGCTCGAAGGTGGCGCGGGGTAATGGCGGTGGTGGTGATGGTCGACTCGTTGCTCTGGAGAAAAGTGAAAGGCCGGACACCATGCGGTGGATGCGGCAAGGAGGCGAGAGAAGGGGCAGTCGGAGAAGAGGCAGAGGAGGGCGAGGCCGTGGCGTGCAGGACAGAGAGCAGGAGGAGGAGGCGGGCAATCATCGGACAAGAAGAAGGAGGGCTAGAGCCAGTATATGCAGTGTAGAGACCAGAAGCACAAGTGTCGAGCTGGTTGTGTGTAGTGTGTGTGGGGTTGGCGACTGAGTGCGGGGCGAATGGGGTAGAAAGCTCGAAAGCTCGACGCAACGTCGAGACGCCGTGGTACATCCATCCCTGAAATGGCTGGTGTGAAGAAAAGGCGAAGGAATTGGGCACGCACACAGGGGCAGCATAAGGCAGCAATTTGTGAAGGTTAGAGTTTTGGATGGGCTGGAGGGAGTGTACCACAGCGTGAAATCAGCAGCTCGAGATGTGTGGCGCGGCACGTACAACGCCAACGGCCAGAGCATCATCCAACGGCCTTCTTTTCTGCCTACAAGAAGAACAAATCATCAACATATATGTTGAAAAAAACCTAGCTGCGTCCTCTCCAGCCAAAACCATTGAAAAATGCTCTCCTTTTCATCCTTCTTCTTTTTTGCAATCGCGCTGCTGCATCAGTATGTGAGGCTGGTGGAGAGCTTTCATGGGGGAATTATAACCTCCCCCCACCGCCGAACACCATTTGATTGAAAATAAGAGTTGTGCATAGCATACAGGAGGGCAGCAGCGCACCTTGGGGCATCGATGTTCTTCATCAGGCTCCGTTAAACCTTGCCCTGTAGCGTGCGGACTTCAGGCCACAGAGGTGCGGGTCCGCTCACGTTGGCTTGATGGAATAAATAGCACACGCATCACTTACAGAAAGAATTCTGGCTGCATTTGATGCTGAGACAAAAACGGCGACCTACGAGGACCATCCTCTTGGTTGATTCAGAGACAAGGTCTCACGCACCGCAAATACTGCATTTCACGGCAAGAACAGATTGTATTATGCCTTTTCCTCCAACTACTGAGTAAAACTTTTGCTGGACCCATATAAAACGAATAATAAGACGCGGAAAGCTCCAAACCACAAAAAAGTACGAAAGAACGACACCAAGTTATCTAAGCAACCTTGTAGAACATATTTTTTTGCATTTCCCATTGTAGGGCTACAGAGGAAGGCGTGCGTCGTGTGCAGAGAAGAAAGCAAAAAACGTTTTTTTCTGAAGTATTTTTCTTTTCACAAAAGCAAAAAAGCAAAAGCATATCCATGACCTCATTCCGCTTCATGGCCCACCGCCTCGCATCATTCGAGTAATTTGCCATTGCAAGGAAGTGTTTTTTCTTTATTCAAACTCTCAAACACGACAAGGGCACACACAAGGCCCAACTCCACCTTTGGAGATGCAAGCGACAATGGGGCAGCACATATACACGACACCAAAACAGAGACACAATACACAAAAACAGCACAAGGGGTCGTACAATTTGACGAAATATAGAAAATAGGACAGAACCAGCTTTCCCAAATGTACACCCACGATTGTTAACACGAAATCACATACATATAGAGAGAGACCCACAGTGAAAAAGGAGAGGCAAATGCGATGAGATTTTCAAAAGAGGAAATTCCACCGCAAAGGCATCTGCTTTTCTCTAGAGACATGAAAGACAGCAAACACGCATATTCACATGACAAGGGCGAATGATGGGTTGTATCAAGAAAGAAGACCGCATCACAAAGCCTACGCCATCATGAGGCCACTTTACTCTACACGACGGGCACGCAGGTCAGACGGGTCTGACCATTGGCCAGGGTCTTCTCTGTGCAATCGTCAGCAGCGACGGCGTTCAAAGGACCGAATTTGAGACTCAGACCCGCCTTAGTCAAGTCATGATCAAAATTCCGGTTGCGGGCAGAACCTTCGACCTTCCAGAAGGTAGTCTTCGTCGGCGCGGCACCCTTGGTACGCGTGGTGCTCGTGGCGAGCTTGACGGAGGTTTTGGCGCCCTTGATCTTGCAGACGACCCCTCGCTCGTTAGGGAGGTACTTGCAGTTCTCCTCCTTGAGAGCCACCGAGTCCACGACTTGACCGTTTTTGTTGATGAGTTCACCCGCGAATCCGCCTCGAACGAGGCCCTGGAGGGTGGCAAAATCGATGATGCCATCGATCGTGGCACCCTTGACAGACCAGGAATCCTTGTTGGCCCTGTTCGTGTCGACAGCTCGGATGGTCCCGAGTGACAGCTGCGCCGAGGTCGTGAAGAGGGTGGCGCCAAGGGCAATCAGAGAAAGAGCGCAACGCATTTTTGGTGGTTGGTCGAAGGTGGGTAGAGAGAGTGGTTGCTGTTGTATGTGGTAATGTGTGAGGTGGTTATGGAATGGTTAGATTGGTTGATGAGGTATGAATGACGGTCCCTTGCAGTGAATGATTTGAGATGGGACGCTGTGGCGGCACCGGCCCGTCCAATGCGTCAAGGGAAAGGCCCAAGTCGATAATACGTCCGTGTGTGTCTGTCTCATGTGAGGGGAAACTGTCACGAACAGAGTCGCCGGCAAAGGCACGCGCGAGGTCTCTGGCCAAGACATAGAGGGCGAGGTTGCCGGCCTCAACGACAGACGCGCGTGCTCCACGCTCCACGCCCCCTCTCTGTGTCATGTGGAGGCAAAAGGTCACGAGCAAAGTCACTGGCAAATGCACAAGACAGGGAGGAGCTCGCGGGCCAAAAGCACGAGAAGGTCCGTCCTTTTCCGCGGTGATGGTTCTGGTGGTCCGCACCGCGGCCAGGGCCCCCGGAGTGCACGCCAGGAACACGCGTGGTGGCCGTGGCTGGCTGTCTGTGGATACCCAAGGTTCCTGTGGTGATGTGTGATGTGGGGTGCAAGGCGGGCATTGAGTGTTCTTTCAGAACCTGGACGAGAGGCGTCAAAGATCATCCAGGGGGAGTTACTTCTTTGCGGTGCGAGCGTGGCACCCATGCTGCACTGCGAAAGCGTCCAAGGCTACATGAATGTGTGTGGGAGCATTCAGCTCATGTCATCGGGCAAGCGGGGCGCGAGTGAGGCCACCGGAGCGCTGACCAAGAATTAGGACTGTCCCACTCAAGAAGAAGAGGACGAGACGCTAATCCTCTTGTGTTCTGCTCGTCCCACAGAGAGAGAGCCAGAAGCAGCAGATCATGGGCCACCAGTCTCTTCGTCCTGATTGGGCGAGGCCATCGCTTGCCCTTGCCCTTGCATGGGGTGCCAAAGTGCGCAAAGGAGAATGTAATTCTGGTGTTGATTGCACAAGCTGGGGGCGAGTGTTTGCTTCTCGTTTTTGGGCGCATTTGTGTTTTGGGTTTTGAGAGAGAAGAAACTGCCACGGCATTCGTTTGGGGTTTTGGCTCGGGGTGCCTTCCTCCCGTCCTTTTTCGTGGGACTTTGGTAGATGTCGAGGTACCCACAAGCACACAGTCGGCATCTTGAGACGTGGGGCTACACGTGCATGTGTCCAAGGGTAGGTCTCCAGGCCGTGTGGCCGGAGAGTTTCGTGTTTTACAAGACCCACCTAGCAGCTTTGGGTTGGTCCCTTTGGAGGTGACTCGGTACTGGTCGACAGGGATGCCCGGTGGTTGATGACGAAAAAGTGAAGGCATCGTTGGCCCAACGGCCGCGCTTCATTGGCCAGCTCTCCCTTCTTCTTCTCGACACCAGGATGTAGCGGGCTTGGACCAAACGAGAGATTCCTAGGCGTGCTTTCGACCCTCTGTCTGTGGTGTTCTGGGAGAGGAAGAGGGCGCTTGTAGCTTCCTTGGTGTGTGTGTGTTCTGCGTCTTTTTTGTTTTTTTGAAATTGCATCGCATGGGCCACCATCCCCGAAGACATGAAGGAATCCCCTCCAGATGCATTGCCTTTCTCATCATGCACTCGGTGCGCCAGAGCTTGCCTTCTTTCTACTCTCGCCCTCTTCGGGTCGCTCGCGGTGTATGTCTTGTTCTCGTCGTCGAAGCCCGTGCATCCTTGGGATTGGAGAGCGGAGGAGGCAAAGGAGAAAAAGAGGTCATGGACTCTCATGTTCGCAAGCGCGCCCTTGTGCTGCTTTGACCATGTTTGTGTGACACGTGAGATCGCCCATCATCAAAAGGGTAATCAAAACAATCGCAAAGAGAAGGGGAAGGACATGATTGTAGAGGGGCAGAAGAAGGGAGGGGAAGCAAGGGAGGGTTGGGAGGGCAAAGGGATGGAAGGGAGGGAGATAGAAATGAGGCCGCCTCAGAATGGTGGAGAGGCGGATACGGCGGAAGGAATCTTTGGTTCTTTACGATTGTAGATTAAAGGGCAATAAAGAAGCTGGTTTAATTCAGAAACAAGGTCACATACATCACAAATACTGCATTTCACGGCAAGGACAGATTCTATTACGGTATGCCTTTTCCTGCCGCATACGTGCAGTGTCACCGGAAAAGTCAAAAACATATACCGAAACATCAAGTGGTTGCCATCGCAAGGAAGTGTTTTTTCTTTATTCAAACTCTCAAACACGACAAGGGCACACACAAGGCCCAACTCCACCTTTGGAGATGCAAGCGACAATGGGGCAGCACATATACACGACACCAAAACATAGACACAATACACAAAAACAGCACAAGGGGGGGCATACAATTCGAGGAACTATAGAAAATAAGACAGAACCAGCTTTCCCAAATGTACACCCACGATTGTTAACACGAAGTCACATATATATAGAGAGATCCACAGTGAAAAAGGAGAGGCAAATGCGATGAGAGGAAATTCCACCACAAAGACCTCTGCCTCTTTCTAGGGACATGAAAGACACCAAACACGCATATTCACATGACGAGGACCGAATGAGAGGTGGTATTCAAGAAAGAACACCGCATCACAAAACCCACGCCATCATGCCGCCGCTTTACTCATCCTCCTCAACGGGCACGCAGGTAAGACGCTGCTGGCCATGGGCCAGTTTCTTCTCTGTGCAATCATCGGCCAGCGACGTGATACCGCCCACGCTGACAGTCAGACCTTCGTCCGTCAAAGGCGCTCCAAAATCCCGGCCCTTGGCAGAACCGGCAACCTTCCAGAAGGTGGTTGTCGTCGTCAGAATACCATCCTTCCCGGTAGAGGTCTTGGTGTTGTTCTTCGACTCAATGCCGGCGACCTTGGTGCGCGAGGTGCTCGTGAAGAGCCTGGCGGAGAGACGGGCGCCCTTGATCCTGCAGACCACTCCTTTCTCGTTGCGGAGGAACTTGCAGTCCTCCTCGTCGAACTCCACCGTGTCCACGGTAGCGCCGAGATCGTTGATGAGGCTAGCCGAGATCCCGGCTTCAACGAGGTCCTCGAGCATGTCAAAACTGAGGTCATTGATAATGGCGCCCTTGACAGACCAGGAATCCTTGTCGTTCGCATCCGTGGCGACGGCCGTGATGGTGCCGAGTCCAAGGAACGGCAAGTTCGGCTCCGCAGAGGCCGTGAAGAGGGTGGCGCCGAGGGCAATCAGGGAAAGAGCGCGACGCATTTCTATTGATTGGAGTTGGGTGGAGAGAGTGGTTGCTGTGGTGGTGATGTGGGAGGTATTAATGGAATGATTAGTTGGTAGAACTGATATGATGAACAATGATTCCGTGCATGCTAGCCGGAGTACTGTGCCTCGAATCTCCAGTGTACTGGGTATGTGCAAGCACCGCCAATAGGGGTGAAACGCTACGGCTGCATGGCTTCATCTGGAGCCAGGCGTCCGACGCGTCCAGGGCAAAGACTAGTAAGACGAGGACGTGCGTGTATATGTGCGAAGGCAAAGGGTCACGAACAATCCCCGCCAAAGGCACACGCGAGGCCTCTGGCCAAGACATGGAGCGAGGTTGCCGGCCTTAAATTAACGACAGACACGCTTGCTCCACGCCCCCTCTCTGTGTCATGTGGAGGCAAAGCGTCACGAGCGAAGTCGCTGGCAAAGGCGCGAGACAGGGAGCGAGCTTGCCGACCAAAAGCACGAGAAGGGCAGTCCTTGTCGCGGCGGTGGTTCTCGCGGTCTGTGCCGTGGCCAGGACCTCCGGAGGGCCAGGAAGACACGGTGGCCGCGGCTGTGTGTGGAGGCCCAAGGTCCCTGTGGTGATGTGTGATGTGGGATGCAAGGCGGGCATTGAGTGAGTGTCCTGTCAGGACCGGGACGAGAGACGTCAAAGATCGCCCAGGGGGAGGAGTCACTCAAGCGACAGTGAGAGCGTGGCGCCCAGGCTGCATTGCGAGGAAAGCCATGGCCAGATGTGAGTGTGGGGCATTAACATGGTTATTGGGGGAAGGGGGGGGTGAGCGAGGCAAGCGGCGCCCATGCACAAAAGCAAGGACTGCCCCCACTCAAAGGAAGAGGAGGGCGAGGCGCTAATTGTTCTGCTCGTCCCCAAGGAGAGTCGGAAGCGCGTCAAATCATGGGCCACCAGCAGCAGCCTCTCTCCCTTTTCCTGATTGGACAGGCCATCGTGTG